>VSMD01037470.1:0-17807 GCA_008750895.1 Mirza zaza
AAAAAATAAAAATATTATTAAAGAAAAAAGAATTGTAGACGTTACATTATATCAGACTAATCAGAACAGAAACAGTAATGACAGATGTATTTGAAGAAACTTTTCACATAATAGAAAAACATTTGAATTTTCAAATTGAAAGAGCTCATATTCCAGAAAAAAATCAGTGAAGAGAGATCAAAACATAGACATATCCTCAGTGGAAAAAAAGAATAATAAAAATGAAGAAGTATCTTACAATTGTTCAGGCACATTATTTTAAATTCACAACAAACAAACCATATCAACTATTGTATCAGTTAGGATTCTTTCAGTTGCAATTGGCGGAGAACTCACCCACATTGACTTATACAAAAATTACATAAATGAAAAGTTCCAGAACTTGGTTTTGGGGAAATAAACAAAGACCACCTATTAGGCTTAAAGAATTCACCCCCCTAAACTTCCATCCAAACCTCCTAGAAAACCCACCACTCTTCCCTTCCAAGGGATGTATTAGGCAGGTCACCTTTGCCAGACCCTAGGCAGATAAGGGAATGAAATGCAAAACAGAAACGTTTACTTCCCTCATCCTTCCTGATAAGGACTACTTGTCCCTTTCCAGTGGTTGTTCCCTAGGGAGATAAAGGAATGGAATGCAAGAGAGGAACTTACTTTCCTTATCCCTCCTGGTTGTTTGAAAAGAATTTATTTACTCCTCCCAGAAAGACCCTCTAGAAAACCCAAGGCTCTTCCCTTTTGTCTTGTGGATGCCTTTTTCGGTCTCTACCCTTCTGCCCACAGATGTTCAAAATAAACAGCATTTTGCTACACATGAGGCTTTGTGTGTCTCCCTCTCAGCTCTGGACCTAACTTTTGGCGCCGAAACCCAGGAAGGCACTCCGGGTGGACACGACCTCCAGAACTCTAGCCGGCAAGACTTGCAACTCAGAAAGCAGTAGGCAACGGCAGCTCATCCTGCGTTTACTCCTGAATCCTTCCTCACTCTGAGCCATGCAAGGGCCTCCCTCTAACTTGTCTCTGATCCTGGAGTATAGGCAGAGCATTCCAGCTCAGCCGAGGTAAGATAATTGTCCACCCAGACCCTCCTGAACCAAGCTGAAAGGCAGACACCAGACCGGAACTCAGATCTTCCTTGCTGACCTCCAAAATCTACACTCTGAGATATCCTGTTCCTGGTGAGTAGGGAACTCACAAGCTCATTCTTGTTTCCCGATCCCTCTCATTCCCGTTTCTCGTTTCTGATTTCCTCATCTTGATTTAAAAGTCTTACCACTAAGCCGGAGGACCTTTGACCCTTAGGGCCCTCACTGGACACAGGGACGCCTGTTTTGACTCATGGCTCCTGCTCTCGCTCTCTCATCACTCCCATGCCATTCCCTCATTCTAGGGATGCCTAGAATTGAGTAGCATCAGCCCCATGTGACCCTTTCCAGAAACATAGGAAACTCTCAGTCTACTCCTCCTAGAACTACCCTTTGTCAACGGAAAAATGCCAAACTCTGTACAATAATTTTAAAGAGATTTATTCTGAGCCAAATATGAGGACCATGACCCAGAGCCACTCCCAAGAGGCCTTGGGCAAATGGACTTGATGTGACTGGGTTACAGTTTGGTTTTTATACATTTCAGGGAGACGGGGGTTACAGGTAAAGTCATAAATCAATATGTGGGAGGCATACATTGGTTTGGCCCCAAAAGGCAGGACATCTGGGGGGGGGGCACTTACAGGTTATAGGTGGGTTTAAAGATTCCTTGGATTGTAATTGGTTAAAGACATGAAGCTTGGTCTAAAGGCGTGGAATGTTTTAACATAAGGAGCTGTTATCAGAGATAAGCCACCTGACAGATTTATTGTGTAAATTGAGGACCTACAGGATTGTCTTGCATAACCTTAGACCTGTTGAGGGGTTACAAAGGGTGTCTCCAAGAAGGGAGGGGGGCATAAGGCATGTCCAACCACCCTCCTCCTGGCAGACAATTAAATTTTAGCATACTCCTTTGGCTATGAGAGGGTCCATTCAGTTAGCCAGTGGGGGTTGAGCCTTAAAAATTTTACTTTAGTTCACACCCTTTGTGGTGCCTTCTCTGAAGCCTCAAAACACTAGGTCTCACTGATGAAATTTGGCCAGAACAGCTTATCTTTTACTGTAATACAGCTTGGCCACAATATAAATTAGATAATTCTCAGTGGCCTGAAAATGGGACTTTTGACTTTAACATACTACAAGATCTGGATAATTTTTTCACCACAATAGCAAATGGCTGGAAATCCCTTATGTCCAAGCCTTCTTTACTTTCCACTCAGGACCCTGTCTCTGTCAGAATTGCAATCTGGCACAAATCTTTCTCCTCCGCACTAGAACCCCCACTACGCACTCTCACTCTGCCCAAATCTCAAGACCCACAGATTCTACCACATGAGGCTTAAACCCACGCAGGGGAGTGGCTGGGGGGGAAGCCCTTGTGCAAGTACATGTTCCCTTCTTCCTTTCTGATCTCTCCCAAATAGAGAAAAGATTAGGTTCCTTCTTAACCTATGCTTACACTTTTATCAAAGAATTTGAATATCTAACTCAATCGTATGATCTTAACCTGGCATGATCTCTACAGAATTCTTTCCTCTACTTTATCTCCTGAGGAGAAGGAGAGGGTCTGGCTCAATGCCCAGATACATGGTGACGAAATCCATAGATGCACCCCCGCCCAACCAGTGGGGACGACTGCTGCTCCCAGAACAGACCCATTATGGGATCATCAAATAGGAATCCAAGAGGGGACAGAGGGACTGGCTAAGAGGGATCATAGGAACACATGCCTGTTAGTGGGCCTGAAGAAGGCTGCCCAGAAGGCAGTCAATTATGAAAAACTAAAAAGAAATCACACAGGGACAGGATGAAAAGCCAGCTCTCTTCCTGTCCAGGCTCACCAAAGCCTTACAAAAATATGCAACCCTAGACTCTACTATCCCCGAGGGAATTTTACTTCTCAATATGCATTTTATCTCCCAAGCCACATCTGACATTAGATGCAAACTTAAGAAATTAGAGAATGGTCCTCAAACCCTACAAATAGATCTGTTACAAACCGCCTTTAAGGTATTAAATCATAGGGATGAGGAACAACAACTTCAAAAACAAAAGCGGAGCCAGGCTAAATATCAGATATTGGCAGCTGCCATCAACAGATCCTCAGAACATCCTCAGTCAAACTGAGGAAAGCAGCGAGCAACACCACCAGGCCTGGGTTTTAAATGTAAACAAATAGGCCACTGGGTGAGACAATGTCCTAATCCTAAACCACTCCAGGGAACTTGTCCCCTCTCTGGAATGAGGGACCACTGGAAGGTTGACTGCAGCTTAGCACCTCAAGTAGAGCCACATTCCTTCCTCCCAACAAACCAAACAATCCTGACCTTCCATTACCAAACCTTTTAGTCCTGCCTGCAGAAGACAGACAATGCCCAGGACTGATAGGCCCCAAGCCGGGCATTGCATCAGATCCCTGGAAAACTCTGTTGGTGGCAGGTAATCCAATTTCATTCCTCATCTACCCCGGGGGCAACATTCTCGGCCCTGCCAGAATTCTGTGGACCTACACCACTATGCTCACTCTCTACTGTAGGAATTATTACCCGTCCTCTAATAACCCTCCCTTTGACTTGCCATCTAGGCTCAAATATCTTCACTCATTTCTACTTCTTCCTCGATGTCCAACCCCAGTATTAAGAAGAGAGATTCTCTCAAAATTACATGCTACTATTTACCTACCTGTCAATCATGAGCCACGGGCAAGCACTGCCCTTCTTCTTCTCACAAATTCCCCTCCATCTGGTATTCCTTTTTCTGAATCTGAAGTCAACCCCAAAGTCTGGACTATTTCAACCCCCTCAATAGCCACTCACCACTCCCCCATCCAAATACATTTAAAAGATCCTTCCCAATTTCCTCACCAAGCCCAATACCCAATTCCTTTACAAGGTCTTCAGGGATTGAAATCTATCATTACTCATCTTTCCTCCCATGCCTTACTTCACCCTACTAACTCCCCATATAACACCCCTATTCTGCCAGTAAAAAAGCCAGATGGATCATATCGCCTAGTCCAAGATCTAAGACTCATTAACCAGGTGGTGAGACTCATTCACCCAGTAAGTAGTCCCTAACCCTTACACTATTCTGTCTCTTATCCCACCCTCCACCACCTACTATACAGTACCAGATTTAAAAGATGCCTTTTTCATGATCCCACTACATCCTAGGATTTAGGGATAGCCCCCACCTCTTTGGACAGGCACTAGGCTCCAAACTAATCAAACTAAATATTTCCCCATCTGTCCTCTTACAATATGTAGATGATTTAATATGCAGTTTCTCTGAGACTATTTCTCACCAACTTACTATACAACTCAATTTCTTGGCAGAGAAAAGCAATAGGTTATCTCCCAAAAAGGCACAAATTTCTTTACCTTGAGTAACCTATATAGGATTAGAGCCCTCTCCCCTGGAAAAAGAAATGACAGTAGATAGAAAAAAATCTTATTACTTCCCTACCTCTTCCTACCAATAAGAGAGATCTCTCTTTTCTGGGATTAGCTGGATATTTCTGTATTTGGGTCCCTAATTTCAGCATCTCTAGCTCGACCTTTATATCAAGCAACCAAAGGGGATCTCAGTGAGCCATTAGATCCTACTACAAATATTTGGCTCTCTTTTAAAGCCTTAAAAAATGCCCCTGTCCTCTGCTCCTCTCCTGCGCTCAAACTTCCCAACCTTACCCAACATTTCAACTATATACTGATGCAAGACAGGATGTAACAGTGGAAATTTTAACACAAAATAATGGGTCAGACACACAGACAATAGCATACTTGTCCAAACAGCTGGATTTCACTATCAGGGGCTGGCCAGCCTGCCTGAGAGTCTTAGCTGCCACTGCTCTCCTCAACAAGGAGAGTCAGAAACGCACTTTTGGACAGCCCGTCACTGTCTACTCTCACTCCCTTCCCAATCTTCTTTCACACCAGGCCCTACAAACTCTGACATTTTCTCGTGTTCAGCAGTTTCATCTACTGTTCATAGAAACTCCACATATGTTCCTGGCCAAAAGTCCTCCCGTTAACCCAGCCACTCTCTTACCTATCTCTCACAATCATTTCATGCATTCTTGCATAGGAATCCTGGATTATAAAATTCCCTGTTTCCCCAGCATTTCTCAACAGCCCATACCTAATTCCACTTATACCTGGTTCATAGATGGTAGTTCCTATCTACCTGAGAAACAGAGGAGAGCTGGGTATGCCATAGCATCCTAAGAGAACATTATTGAAAGTGCACTGCCCACTGGGCATCTTCTCAAAAAACTGAATTGGTGGCACTAATCAGAGCACTGACACTCTCAGAGAATGCAGTAATATTAACATTTATACAGACTCCAAATACGCCTTTCACATCCTACACTCACATGCCTCTATATGGGAGGAATGAGGCTTTCTCACTACAAAGGGCTCCCCAATAGTCAATGGGCCTCTCATTCTTAAACTCTTACAAGCACAAACAGCTCACCTACCAAAGGCAGTGGCAGTAATAAATTGGAAAGGATACCAACAGGGGCATGGCCCCATTACAATTGGCAATAACTTAGCAGATCAAGAGGCAACAAAAGCAACCTTGCGAAATCTTCCCACTCCTGCCTACCAAATGATAGCTATCTCTCACGACTCCATTAACTCTTCCCCTGAAGACAAACACTCACTAATAGAAGCTGGGACCACTCAATTTACCCTGGCTCCTAAACCAAGAAAAATACAGCCTCCCATGAGAACAAACATATACTATACTGAGAGATATACATAATTCATTACATGTAGGATTTAAACCTCTACTCTAACTCCTAAAACCTCTCATCTACTGTCCAAACCTATCTTGTCTTCTACAAGACAAAACCCACAAATGCTCTATTTGTTACTCGGTCTCCCCTCAGGGAGGAGCTAGGTTGCCCTTTCTTCCTACTCATTGAACACAGGATTATGCTTCCAGCCTAGACTGGCAGGTCGACTTTACTCACATGCCCCCTTCAAAAGAACCAAATATTTTCCCACCATAGTCAACACATTTTCTGGATGGGTAGAGGCATCCCCACAACTTCAGAGAGGGCCTCAGAGGTCTCACATGCGCTTTCAGAACATATTATTCCCTGATTTGGACTCCCCACCTCCATTCAGTCAGACAATGGGCCGGCCTTAATCTCCCAAGTCACACAACAGGTTATACAAACCCTAAGCATACACTGGGTCTTTCACATCCCATATGGACCCCAGTCCTCGGGAAAGGTAGAAAAAATGAATTCCATCCTTGAGGCTCACTTAACTAAACTTACCTCAGAAGTGAAGGAACCATGGACTTTGCTGTTACCAATAGCCCTCATGCATCCGGGGAACACCAAGGGCTCCCGCTTTTCTCAGCCCCTTCGAACTCACGTACAGCCCCCCCCCTTTACTTTAACTCTGTTCCCACACTCAGACCCTCCTGCCCTTGGAAACCACCCTGGAGTTGGTTAGACAGCTGCTTAGAGACTTTGCTAATGAAACTTTACCCCAATCACAGAGCTCTACTTCACACAATCTGACCATACAGCCTGAAAGATTGGGTTTAATTAAGAACCCCACATCCCAAACCACTCCAACCAAAATGGGGGGGGGGGCGCATCTTGTTCTGTGGACTACACCAACAGCAGCAAAACTCCAAGGTCCCTCAGCCCGGATCCACATTTCCCATCTTAAACCCTGCAACGAGGGAGTTGTTACCTCTACCCCCTCTTGCTACAGTTTCACTGTAACAGGACCCACATCCATCCAGCTCACCCGCATACCAGAAGAACTGGTCCCAAATCCCCAAACAGGACTTGAGCCATCAGCCACAAATCATTCGGAGAGATCTTCATGATGGAACAAGCCCTTCCACACCTCCAACTCAATACCCCATCCTGACAACATCCTTTACCAGCAGGAAGCAGTCAGAAAAACAATGATACCCACTTCCGAACTTTTTAATTTTTAGTTTTTTAACCATACCGTACCCTTCCTTTTCTTATAGGGATATAATAAAAGGGTGGAATGTTAGGCTTAAAGAATTCACCCTCCCGAAACTTCCCTCCAAACCTAGAAAACTCACCACTCTCCCCTTCCTAGGGGTGTATTAAGCATGTAGCCTTTGCCAGACCCTAGGGAGATAAGGGAATGAAATGCAAAACAGGAACTTTTACTTTCTTTATTCCTCCTGATAAGGACTGCTTGTCCCTCCCAGTTGTTGTTCCCTAGGGAGTTAAAGGAATGGAATGCAAGAGAGGAACTTACTTTCCTTATCCCTCCTGGCTGTTTGAAAAGAATTTATTTACTCCTCCCGGAAAAACTCTCTAGAAAACCCAAGGCTTTCCCCTTTTCTTTTGTGGATGCCTTTTTCAGCCTCCACAATCTGCCCCCAGATGTTCAAAATAAACAGCATTTGCTACACATGAGGCTTTGTATGTCTCCCTCTCAGCTCCAGACCCACACCACACAGACAGAAACAAACATGGGCTGTGTACTCGGTTTGCTATAGAAAGGGAGTCAACTACTCCCACTTGCATTTAGCTCAAAGACAGGCAGGGAGTGGGAAAACTTTATAAGGACAAAAAGGGAAGGTTTCAAGTAGAGGTTGATGGCATGGGAAAGCTGGAGATGGCTAACTAGAAGTGGGAAATCTTATGGAATTGGTTTAGAAAGCATATTTGGCTTTCTCTAGTTGCTCCTGAGTTGGAAGAGGACAAGGATAATAATAAAACTAGGGAAACTGGCAGTCACTGACCAAGTCCTGACCATTCTGAGCTGATTGCTACAGAGGTTATATTACCAAAAACTTGCCACTTGTCCATGAGACTGACTCAGAAGAACAAGGACAAGCAGTTTGAGGAGGAAGGAAAGAGTCTTCTTTGCTGGCAAAGGAGGAAACAAGCTAGACCTTCTCATCTCAAAATCCCAAATTTCCCAAACATAGGCGGAAATACAGAGTTTTTAAAGGGAGGTTTCTCAGCTTCAGGCAATTACTGTGGTTAACTGAATTGTCCCATCTCTGCCAAAAACAAAGCCTGTGAACTCTGCGAGTGCCCCACCTGGAGCAGGGCTGAGCCACCTTGAAGTTTTAACAAAAGACTTAACCTGCCCCAGGGATGCAGGCCAGGCTGCAGTTCCCAAAAGAGTGGGGTAGTTTTCCAGGCCATTCCCTCTGTTACATATTCCCCATTCTCAATATTTCCCTTTCATATCTGTGGGAGGAGAGGTTACCAGTCTGTTACAGTTGCGGGTCAGAGTTCTATTACCATGTATGGTTTGACCATTGCATATTGTCTCCCAGTTTACAATCAGCTCCGACTCATGGTATGTTAGTTCTGTTCTACATGTTTTGCCCCTGTGATTACAAAATGGCTCCTACAACATTGGGCCTTAGATCTTCTCTCACTTGAGTCTGTCAGAGAAGAATAATACATTCTTTTCCAGAATTTCTAGGGGAAGAAAATAGCATTTTATTGATTCTGGCTGAACCATGCCCCACCCTTGAGCTAACCACAGTGTTTGGTGAGTGTAAATCATGAGCACCAAAGCATTTGAGCTGAGCGTGGAGAGAAAATAAATTCCCAAACAAAAATTGTGGCCATTTTCGTGGGTCTTTTGCAAGAAATACCTATTGCACAAATAAATGAATAATAATGAGACTGGCCTCCATCATTTTATTTTTATTTTTTATTTCAGAATATTACAGAGGTACAAACGTTTAGGTTACATACATTGCCTTTGCACTGCCGAAGTCAGAGCTACACATGTGCCCACCCTCAGACCTCACCCATTAGGTGTGAATATACCCATCCCCTCCTCCCAACTCCCACCTGCCCGACAGCCAGTGAATGTTACTTCCAGATGAGCACATAAGTGTTGATTAATTAATACAAATTTGATGGTGAATACATGTGGTGCTTGTTTTTCGATTCTTGTGATACTTCACTGCCCTCAGTAATTTTAAACATTGACTATCAGAACAAAATGACAAAATTTTCAGTCTTTTGAGAAAAACTGTGATCAAAGACAATGGCACCAAGCAAGACATGTTGTCATATATATGTGAAGGCAACAGAACGACATTCTAAGTTGTGCAATTGCTTCTAAATATACTCTACCTATTTATTCTCCTTGAAAAGTATGAACTTAAGAATGGTGATGTTAAGTTAAAAACAAAAAAAGAGTTGACTCTCCAATAGGACTATAAGAGCTTGAACTGACCCAGCACCCATATCATAGGAAGAATCCTCTGGGGAAATGGTATTTCTATAAACCATACCTGCTTAAAATCCTAAAGTAATGAACCTTCAAGAATGTAAGTAGGATGTTTTTAATGCTCGTGATGGAATCTATATGAAGCTTACAAGAACATTATTTAATAGCTAATTGTTATCCCTCTTTAAGAAAATAATCCTACAATTTCATAGAAGACATTTCTTTCATAGAAACTTTCCTGCAGGCAAAATCTACTATTAGAGTCCAATCCAGATTGGGCTTTTGAAATATATCTTTATAGTTACCAAAATATTGAGTATTTGATTGACTAAAAGTCATTAGGCTTCTACAAAGTTTCTTCAATGGATGAGTATTACATATCAATGAAAAACAGACTTAAATATCCCCACAAAATTCTCATGTATTGGTTTCCTAGGGTCCCACAAACTGTGTGGCTTAAACCAGCAGTCCCCAACATTTTTGGCACCAGGGACCAATTTCACGGAAGACAATTTTTCCGTGGACCAGAGGGGAGCGGGGAGGTGGAGGTGGAGCTCAGGCAGTGATGTGGGGAGTAGCTATAAATACAGATGACACTTTTCTTTCTTACTCACCATTCACATCCTGCTGTGTGGCCTGCTTCCTAACAGACCATGGACCAGTACCAGCTCATGTCCTGAGGGTTGGGGACTGCAGGCTTAAACAGCAGAAATTTTTTGTCTCAAGTTCTGGAAGCTAGAAGTCCAAAATCAAGGTGTCAGCAGAGTTGGGTCCTTCTGAGGGCTGTGAGGGGGGGATCTGTTCCAGGCCTCTCTCCTTGGCTTGTATATGCTATCTTCTCCCTAGTGTCTTCATATCATGTTCCCTCTACATCTGTGTTCCAATTTCCCCTTTATATAAGGATATTGGTCATTTTGGATGAGGGTTCACCCTAATGATCTCAGTTGAACTTGATTGTTCCTGTAAAAACCCTATTTTCAAATAAGGTCACATTCTTAGGTATTAGGGGTTAGGACAACAGCATAGGAATTTGGGGGGCAGGGAATAATTCAACCCATAACAACTGTATTTAATAATTATTGCAGAAATACACAGATATTAGTGTACTTCAGACTCTGCTAAGAAATTAAACAGTCCTAATTAACAACATGAAATTAAGAAAAAATAATCTTGCTATTCCCTTAAGACTCTGGCACCACAGAACTGCCTCTAGCACTGTAGCCCACTCTGGATTTTAGGGAACTGGGCTCTTGACATTTTTGGTACCAGGCAGCCATTCTGATTCACTGGTACAGGGGAACTTCATTAGGCTTGACCGACATCTGTGAGTTGTATATATAATGTAGCCTGCCCCAAGAACTTCATCTGGTCCTGTTTTAGTCATTTTGGTTTACATGCTCAGCAAAGATACTGAACATTTGCCAGAACACCATTTGCTGACTGACAGCACAGCAGCAGGGCATTTCTTTGAGATTCTCATTTGCATATAGAGTCCCTCTGAAGACCATAAAGGGATGAGTTTTGCAGAACTTGCCCTCTTTTGCTGGCTACTGTCATCTTTCCAGTGGCAGCTTGGAGTGGCTGTTTGTCTTTCCTTCCTCTGGGGTATGACGCGTACTTGTGAGAAAGCTTTGGGTAAAGCCTCACACAACTTTATCAAACAGTGCCAAGTACTTTCCACATTTCAAAATCTTTCCTGGTTAAATTTCTAAGGAAAAGGAAGGGCCTTCCTTATAATCGGTGATGGAAATTCCCCAGCAGAGCCCTTTAAAATCAACAAACCTGTTCAAGCCTCAACCTGAATGGTGTACTAGGCAAACGGACAGATTGTCTCAGCAGGCTGCTAATACGCATGGGAAGATAAGAGATAATTGCGTTGCTGAAAGGGGCCGCCTTGCAAAAATAACAGGAAAATATCTAATCCCACATAGGAAAATACTTAATCCCACCATTTCCCCAGTAATGGTTAAAGAGCAATTCTATGAGTTCTCTCCCTAACAGGCACTCTGCTAGCGCCCCAACCGTATCTCAAGGACAGAGTCACATCTCCTGTGATAATCCCTTCTCCAAGGCAAGGCAGGAAACCAAGTCAAGTCTTCCACTTTTGACATCCTTGCAGTTTTTGTTATCTACCTGCCACCAAGAAGAAAGAAAGGAGTGGATGCAACAGTTTCTCAACTATACCCTACCATTTTCATAACCCCCTTTCAAAAGCCTGTAAAAGATAGCTGGTTTGGGGGCCAGCACATTCTTCTTCTTTCCACTGGTCCTTTTCCCTTCCCCCAGGGAAAAATAAACAAACCTTTTCTTTCTATCCTAATCTCTGTCTGGAGAAATGTTTCTCAAAACCAGCACGCGCTGGCATCACCACCCTAACAGTTCCCAGGACAGAAAGTAAAAGGAAGTTAGTATAGCAGCAATACACCCGTAGACCCTCAGCCCCCACAGTAGGTGTATTTCTTATGCCACTGGGTCCACCCAGTCGCAGGCATCTCCAAGGTCCTATGTAACTTTGCGAGGAAAAGGACAGGCCTCTGATTTGCTGGCAGGGAGTAAATTGAGGGACTTCAGAAACCCTAAAGGCTCCTTGCAGGAAGAAGCTGATTGTCTCACTTGACCCCAGGCTTCACACCTCACAGCCTGGCTAATTTTTTCTACTTTTTAGTAGAGGTGGGGTCTCGCTCTTGCTCAGGCTGGTCTCAAACTCCTGAGCTCAAGTGACCCTTCCACCTTGGCTGAAGTACTTAAAATGAAACGAAAATCAGTAATATCTATGAAAATTTACAAACTCTCATTTGCTTTGACCAATCAAACCCACTGTCTGAAAGCAATTCTGTACAAATTAAAGTACCAGAATTCATGAACATATAAAAATAGGTTATTTGTTTTAGTATTGTGTATTATGGCAAAAAAAAAATTACAGCCAGTCGGGCCACTACTAAACAAGTTGTTGAAGAAATTATGTTATATCCCATGTTTCATGCATCCATGAAAAAGGAATCAAAACATTACCATAGAAAGATGCCCTTGATGTACAATCAAATTTGGAGAACTCAAAAAATGAAGCATACTCATACCAAGAAATGCAAACTGTTTCCAAAATTTATTACACTTAAATAGAGTAGTTGGGCAGTAACCAAATTTTACATGGTTTCTCAATACAGTCACACTGCATGTAAAACCAGTTTCCTTCTCCATAATTTCATCAAAGCCCTTTTCATCTCAGTATTTCGCAAGCTATAGATAAGTGGATTCAGCAGAGGTGTAAGCAGGGAATAAGACAGTGACATCAGTTTCTTGGTTTCTGGCGAGTAGCCAGATTTGGGCTGCAAATAAGTCATACTGGCTGTGCCATAGAAGAGGGTCACAGATGTGAGATGAGAGGCACAGGTGGAAAAGGCCTTTTGCCTCCCAGTGGTTGATGGCATCTTCAGGATGGCATAAAGAATCCGAATGTAAGACAAAAGGATCAACAAGAAAGGAACCAAAATAATCAATACAGTGCCCGTGAAGGCATAGATTTCAAACAAGAAGATGTCTGCACATGCAAGCTCTAGCACTGCTGGGGTTTCACAAGATATATGATTAATTTCATTGGGGCCACAAAAGGGAAAACTAGACACCCATGATGTTTGCACAGTACCTAACATAAAACCTAAGACCCATGAAAATATAACTAATTTCATAAAAACCATTTTGTTCATAGTCATTGGGTAGTTCAAAGGATGACAAATTGCAGCAAATCGGTCATAAGCCATTGCCCCAAGGAGAAAACATTCAGTCCCACCAAAAAGAAGAATGAAATACATCTGTGCAAAACAGCTCACAAAAGAAATGCTAGTTTTCTCAGTGGATAGCACCACCAGCATTTCAGGCATGATCACTGCACTGAAACTCAAGTCCACCACAGATAAGTTCAGGAGGAACAGGTACATGGGAACGTGGAGGCTCTTGTCCAGGGAGATGATAACTATAATGATGGCATTTCCCATCAGGGTCACCAGATAAATCACCAAGAAAATCCCAAAGAGCTGCTCCTGGAGTTCAGGAAAGTTAGAAAATCCCAGGAGGATGAATTCAACGACAGAGCTTTGATTTTGCCTTTTCATTTCCAGTAGTGGAGCCCTATGTTGTTTTCATGGACATAGTATATAAAGAATGAAGTTAGTCCATTAGCTGAGAGTTCCAGTCTTTATTCATCCCAGAAATTCTGGCAGGAGATGAGAAATGCAGCTCATTCTGTCAGAAATTTTCTTTGACAATTTTGGAGAATGGCCAAATACATGGATTAATGAATCTTTCAAATGTAAAAGAAAAAGTGAAGAATTCTGGCTCAGAAATCTTGTCTGAAAAGTGTATAATAATATTAAAGTTCTATTTTAACTTGAAGACTACGTTGTTTGAAAGTTAAACATGGCCTTAAAACAAATATAAATATTTTATACTTAGTTTCCAATCCTGTAACATTGCTACAGATATCATTAATTTGATTTGATTTTATATAAATACAAAATTGAAGACCACAGAAATAAAGTGTAAAAAAGTAGATAGATTGAACAAGCTATCCCCTATCAATATTTTGATAATAACCTAATAATTCAAAAGTTATAGCAAATTTCATGTAAATTTTTTCAAAATATTTCTTAGATTTAAGATGCCTGCATGTGACTTGGTTAATGGTGACAACACTCTGTAGAATCACACACAGAGGGTTGAATTCAGATACAGCTATCTTAGGTGACTTATAGACTATGTGAATTGGCTTCAGGCTTATTGATATGTGCCCAAACTGGACCTGGCCAATTATATTGGAATTTACATACAAGTGAGATATTGAGGGCCAAATCTCTAAGGCCTATCCTTGTGACCATGATGACTTAAGAAAAAGCCCATTCTTTTAATCATTGTGGAACTGTAATTTAAAAATTTCATTGCTCCCTCTATCTCTGTCTTCTCTCTTCCCACTATCCTCATCATCAAAAAGTTCATTTAATCATTAATTATTCAGCAAGCACAATTGACCACCTAACATTTTCTAGGCTCTGTACACTCAAAAACACATTTGAGTATGGAGCTCAACAGAGAGTTAAGCAAACACATAAAATAGTTTCGGCCCCTTAACCCATATGATACATAAAACAGTGCCCCCACCTCATACTCCAGGACTCGGCAACAACTGCCTCCTACTCTGTTTACATATGGATATGTGTGTGTGTGTCTGTGTGTGTATGTATATGTGTATACACACACACACACACACAAATATATATATATATCTCACTAGAACATAAGCCCAGGAGGACAAAAATTTTATTTGCTTCCTTGGATCATAATAGATGTAAAACCAATATTTCCAAAATAAAGTAACATAAAAATTACAAAAATTTACGTTGTATTTTTAAGGAATAAAGTGTCTAAAACAAACCAGTACATAAAACAATTGGCAATTAATAACAAATGCTTTATACATTTAAATAAGGAAAAGAGTACACGTGAAAGGAGTGGGGGAGGGTGAATGACCACAGTCACAGGATGTCGTGGGTGGAAGAGCCATTAGACAGGAGGAGGAAGGTTGGCCGGCCAGAGTCAAAAAGTGCTTGATGACACCATAGAACGGGAATGGAGGTCTACAGGACTTTGTAGAATGTTCTGAAAATCAGAGAAAATTCACTGTGGGAAATGAGAAAACCAGGAGGACAGATGGACACAGGAAGCTGAAGACATACAATGATATCTGGAGAGCAGATCTGTAGAATATTAGCAGACAGTAGAAGACAGGTTGATTTATTCCTGAGTTTGAACGTAGTCATGTATTAAAATCAAATGCCTATATTAACCAAAATAATTATATTTTGGATGTCAAAAATATCCTAAAATTAGTAAAAATAGGCTCTGCAGGATCAAATATTTAAAATCCAATTCTAATGGGAAAAAAAGAACAATGTCTATTCATTCCCAAAAGTGGATAGCTTTTGAAAATTAGAAAAGGTAGAGTACCATATAAAAGATAGAAAACTTTTATAGAACCTGTGAAGAGCATATAATGGAACAAAACTGTCATAAGTGGTAAAGAACAACTGACCATAAATACTCCATGTTTCCTCTACAACTTGGAAGACCCCAATTATGTCTTGGAAAACTCACCGGTAATACTTAGGCACATCATTCCTTCCATAGGGTTCAGCCAACAGATGGAAAGAGGTAAGTGTTGGCCTTACTAACCAAGTTCCCTCTCTTTAGTTGCAAACTTCCAAGATTTGACGTGACTGCATGCAAAATACTTACACCTCTAATTATCACCTGAACTTTTCTCTGAAAAGAAATTAAGTAGCATCTAAATAAAATCTCCACTGACTAAAATCTTTCAACCATTGCTAGCAATTCCTGAGCACTGAGACATCACTTCAACAGAATGTCCAACTACCCTTGTGGATAACTATAAATGGAAACACAACCAACAGGCACACAAGCAGAATCTGTACCTCTTACCTACTGACTCTGTCTCTTTAGTTTTCATGCTATTTTATCAGAAGTTTCACCTCTAGTCAAAAGCCACCTATTCATAAGTACAACTTAATGATTCAGTGTACTGGTTCTATAACATTATTTGACACAGAATCATATGCCCTGGAGAATCCCTCCCTGGAGAACATGGAATCACTTCATACAGAACTTCCTGTATTTTTGTATAACTAATGAAGCTTGAAATTGGCCCCTCAGGTGAGAAAGCTCAAGAGCACACACTCCTTCCAATGTCTATGGGGAATGACGCCTCTTCACACAAGAGCCTCAATTCCACCATGACACCTCCCCATAGGAGGTGAAGGCAGAGGCTGAGTGAAAGAGGGTGTGAGCAAAGACAGGTGATCTAGGATTTGATTGGGCAGAATGCACAGTTTGTGCAATGGTGGGAAACAAGTTAAGGAAATTAAATTGAAGTCTCTTTGTAGAAAGCCTGTATGCTCCCCCAACCCAGAACTTTTATCTTTTTGAAAATAAATATAGTCACATTTTGAGAAAAAATGTCAATACAGTTAATTTCATACACAGAGCTTTCTTTTTAATTATTTTAAAGTCTTTGTCTAGTAAGTTCAATATCTGGACTTCTTCAGGAATGATTTCCATCCATTTATTTTGTTCCTTTGAGGCATATTCTCCCATTTTTTTGTATGCCTTGTGATTTTTTTTTTTTTGAGTCAGAGTCTCACTCTATTGCCCAGGCTAGAGTGCCGTGGCTTTAGCCTAGCTCACAGCAACCTCAAACTCCTGGCTCAAGCAATCCTTCTGCCTCAGCCTCTCAAGTAGCTGGGAATACAAGCATGCACCACCATGCCCGGCTAATTTTTTCTAAATAATTTTTAGTTGGCCAATTAATTTCTTCTTATTTATAGTAGAGACGGAGTCTCACTCTTGCTCAGGCTTGTTTTGAACTCCTGACCTTGAGCGATCCACACGCCTCGGCCTCCCAAAGAGCTAGGATTACAAGTGTGAGCCACCTTGCCCGGTCATACACAGAGCTTTTTAACTTAGAGTCAAAACCTGGACTGACTTGTATGACTTTGAGCACATCGCTGAACTTTCGGGTTCTAACACTTTCTCTGGAAAATAAAGATAATGATATTAACCTCATAGTGTATATACGAGAATCAAAGGACTCAGGGCTCAGTCTAAACTGGCCTGAGCAATGAAGGAGACCATACGCTCTGCCCCAGGAGAGTGTGGAGATGAATCTGCAGGCTTGGCTTTAACCAGATGCAGGCGATGCGCTGAGGCCAAGCTGCTGCTTCTTTTTTTTTTTTTTTTGAGACAGAGTCTCACCCTCACAGCAACCTCAAACTCCTGGGCTCAAGTCATCCTCCTGCTTCAACCTCTCAAGTAGTTGGAACTACAGGCAAGCACCACCATGCCCAGCTATATATATATTTATATATATATATATATATATATATAATATATGTATTTTTTAGGTGTCCAGCTAATTTCTTTCTATTTTTTTTAGTACAGATGCTGTCTTGCTCTTGCTCAGGCTGATCTCGAAGTCCTGAACTCAAATGATCCCCTGCCTTATCCTCCCAGAGTCCTAGGATTACAGGTGTGAGCCACCACACACAGCCCAAGCTGCTTCTTTTCTTCTTCTCATCTCTGTTTTCGTGGAGTAGATTCGGTTCTCAAGGAAGCTCTCCCCTCCTGGTGGCAATAAGGCTGGCAACAACACTTAGCAATACATTCTCCCTAATCTGTGTGCAGTGGGGAATGTACCAGTGATCCTGAGGAAGGAGAGTTTTCATTCACAGAATCCAGTCCAAGGACCCGCCTGCCCTGTGTTATTCACCATGGTGGGAATACATGCCCTTGAATGAACCAGTCATCTACTCCAGCCATAGGAAAAGATGCCTAAATATGGACTTCGTATGATTCCTACCCCGTAACACCCCTTCGGGGCTTCTGTTGTACTGATATGTTCTATGTGTTGATGTCAGTGACTGTAGCACAGGTGATGTAT
>VSMD01037471.1:0-10399 GCA_008750895.1 Mirza zaza
GTGGGTGGATTGTTTGAGCTCAGGAGTTCAAGAACAGCCTGAGCAAGAGCGAGACCCCATCTCTACTATAAACAGAAAGAAATTAATTGGCCAACTAATTTATATAGAAAAAAAATTAGCCGGGCATGGTGGCGCATGCCTGTAGTCCCAGTTGCTTGGGAGGCTGAGGCAGCAGGATTGCTTGAGCCCAGGAGTTTGAGGTTGCTGTGAGCTAGGCTGACGCCACGGCACTCACTCTAGTCTGGGCAATAAAGTGAGACTCTGTCTCAAAAAAAAAAAAAAAATGGGCAAAGGACATGAATAGAAATTTCTCAAAAGAAGACAGAATTATGGCCAACAAGCATATGAAAAAAATGTTCAACATCTCTAATCATCAGGGAAATGCAAATCAAAACCACAAGTTATCACTTAACTCCAGTGAGAATGGCCTTTATCAAAAAGTTCCCAAACAATAAATGCTGGCGTAGATGCGGAGAGAGAGGAACACTCCTACACTGCTGGTGGGACTCCAAACTAGTTCAACCTCTTTGGAAACCAATATGGAGATACCTCAAAGCGATACAAGTGGATCTACCATTTGATCCAGCAATTCCCCTACTGGGCATCTACCCAAAAGATCAAAAGGCACTTTATGAAAAAGATACCTGCACTCGAATGTTTATAGCAGCACAATTCATAATTTCAAAGCTGTGGAAACAACCTAAGTGCCCATCAATTCATGAGTGGATTAATAAAATGTGGGCTATGTATACCATGGAATACTACTCAGCTTTAAGAAACAATGGTGATATAGCACCTCTTGTATATTCCTGGATAGAGCTGGAACCCATTCAACTAAGTAAGTATCTCAAGAATGGAAAAGCCAGCACCACATGTACTCACGAGCAAATTGGTATTAACGGATCAACACCTAAGTGGACATATAGGAGTAACATTTATTAGGTGTTGGGAGGGTGGGAGGGGGGAAGAGGGGATGGGTATATACAACCAAATAAGTAAGATGTGCAATGTTTGGGGGATGGACACGCTTGAAGCTCTTACTCAAGGGGGGAGGGGGGCATGGACAATATATGTAACCTTAACACTTGTACCCCCATAATATGCTAAAATAAAAATAAAATAAATAAATAAATAAAAAAGAAAATAGAATTATAGGTTTTTTTTCTCATTTGTGTCATCCAGTTTATAATCTGTTAGAGGATGGTGTATTAGTTTCTGATTGCTGCTATAACAAAACAGTAGCTTAAAACAGAAGAATGTATTATCTTATAGTGCTAGAGCTGAGAAGTCCAAAATCAGTTTCACTGGGCTAAAATCAAGATGTTAGAAGTATTACCTCTGTCTGGAGGTTCTGAAGGAAGAGTCACTTGAGTAGAGAGAAACATGGGGAGGAATTGGGAATTTAGTTATAAAATTAGGAGTCAGTGATTTATAATCAATCCAGATTTTTTAAAATTTAAAGGGCCTATTTATTATTGTTTTATGTTTTATTTCCTCTCTCAGTTGTAAACATGCTGAAATACAAATTGTAGATGTTCACTAACATTATAATAATCAGTTTTTGCTTCATAAAATTCTACTTCTTTATAATATATGCTATTTCATGTAACCCTCTATTTATATCATGTTTTGCTAATTCTGTCAGAAATTTGCAACAACAGATAATCAGTAAGAAATATACTGGTAAAAACACTGATTTGACATGTAAGAATATGTTTTAAGGTTACGTTACCATAGCAAATTTTAAAGTAATCTATTTATCAGTAACATTTTCCAGATATGGAGATTTATGCTTGGATATAACCTTGCAACTTCAGAAATTTGAATGCTAAATATCTAAAATACAATAGCTTCTTATAATATTAATATCCTAAATTTACAGATTCAACGTTTATTTATTCAAATATATTTATTGGCCCCTTGCTATAGGCAACACTAATCTTAATGTTAGGTATGAAGTTAGAAAAATTACAAAATTGCCTCCCCTCATGGAGATTACATTCTAATGGAGAAGAAACAAATTTAAATGAGTAAAACATAAAATATGTTTAATTATGTTAGAGAAGGCTCAGTTAAAAATATATGTAAATATAAATATATATCAATAGATAATCCACTTGATATATATGCATATATGAGATAAGTGTGTATATATACACACACATACACACACACACACACACACACATATATATATATATAAAGGAGTGAATATAAAATAGGAAGTAGGTGCCATTTCACATGAGGCACCCAGAAAGTCTCACCGAGTAGGTGACTTTTGAGTAGAGACAAAAAAAACAAAAACAAAAACTGAGAGAATGAATCTGAGGCTGAAGGTTATGCAATTATATTTGGGAAAGTTTTTACCTGATTGTAATTCCTACTAGCCCAAACTGCCTAGATACTGTAAGGAACCAGATACATACCATATATTTTCATAAACATCTAAATAAATGGTAATATTCTGTCTAAATTTTAGTTAAAAGTATATTGTTTCTTCTGAGTAGGTAATAAAAATGGTAACCTATCGAAAATATCAAAATAACTATACAACTATATAACCATATGACCATAATTTAATTATGAACATATGAAACACTCAATTCCTTCTCCACTCAAAAAACTGCACCAAATTAAATTGTATGGGTGTCATTCAAATGAACAAAACTTTGTTCTTTCTCAGAGCAGTGTCCTCAGGGAAAAAAAGTATTGAAAGTATTTCTAAATGTGGCTTGGAATTTTAAAAGACTATGGGAAAGAAGAGAACAATTCTACTCCATGTGAGTAGAAGTAATTTAATTTTTATTAATTAACTTAAATTATCACAATCACTTAAGAGAAAAAATATTTTGAACACATAAAATTCATGCATATGTCATTTCTCGGACATCATGAAAATTGCCATATTTCTTATTTGTAACATATTGTGACTAGAATTTATTCTGTCAATGGTCAATTCTCATCCATTCATTCATTCAATAAATATTTACTTATTAGCAGGAAATTCATATTTGTTAGTACCATTACCCTACACATGTTTTGGCTTCAGGATTTTGTACTTGCTTTTTTTCTCTGTTTGGTATGTTATTCCCCCAGATCTTTGCCAGGATAGTTACTCAACTATTAGCTGCAAAGGGAGACCTTGCTTTACAGCATAGCTAAAACAAAAGCTCTACTTACTGTCTCCTCTCACTCTACTACTTATTATCTGTTATTACATTATATTGCTTTATGTTATAGTGCATTATATGAATATGCTGGTTTATGTCTATGGTATTTCCCCCATTAGAAGAGAGCTCCAAAATAATAATAATAATAAAACATAGGCTTATTTGTTTTCCTTTTATTAGCTATGCATCTGCTTATCTGGAGCATGTAGAGAAATCAATAAATATGCGTCAAATGAATTAGTAAATGAAAATGGCTATGATAATTGTCATCAAAACACCCACTGTTTGGTGCCACACTTTATACCTGCAGCTTTCAAATTAATACAGCTTATAGTAGGAACAGGAAAGTGGTTTAAGTACTATTGGAATAAAGTTTTATACTGAAATTTAGAATCGTGTCATTTAAATCACAGAGATAGAAAAATAGTTAACAGACTCTTAACTTGACCAGAATACTCTGCTGTCATGAATCAAATGCAGATTATCCAATAAATACTTTTACTCTTTACATATCCCTCAATCTTAAATATGTTTTGAAGCTTCAGCTCTACTAATTCATGATTCCAGGCAACTATAACCTAGAATGATCTGTGTTTTCTAAACTTGTAAATTAATGTATGCTTAGATATGTGTGGCCATATAAATGTAAAATTAAAATAATTAAAATTAAATAAAATTAAAGACATTTAGTTTCTTTGTCACACTAGTCATATTTTATTTCCTCAATGATCATATGTGGGTAGTGGCCACCATATTGGATAGGGCAGGACAAGGGTTTGTTATGCAGGATGGTAAAATCTTGACTTTGGGAAATGTCAACAGAACTGAATATTTGAATTTTAGAAAATAAAGGAGTTGAGTGGGAACAATAGTCACTTTCTCATAATTGAGGGTCTGACCTGTAGAAAGAAAGATCTAACTGTCTCTGTGTCCCTAAAATTCAAAGTGAGGAAGTAAGTGGCAATTACAAGAAAATTGACTTCAGCTTTATATCAGAAAGAATTTATGCCCAGACCATAAAAGGTGGAAGATACTTCTTCAGGAGCATAAAATGGATGGCTATCCAGTAGAAATGTGCATAGAAAATTTGAGCCCTAGAAGAGTGTTTGGGTTATGTGACTTTAAGGACCCCACCTGCCATTAATGCTGGTAATGCCATGAATTGTCAGTGAAAGGCAGTAGCATTTGCCTAATTCCCTGAAGAAAGAAATTATCAGTGATAGTTACAACGTATACTCCTAAGCCCCAGCCCAGTTCTAGTGAACTAGAATTTCAAAGAGAAATTATGACCAATGTATTTAATACATGTCCTAGTGATTTTAATCTTCAAGGGGAGATTGGGAAACACCGAATAAGACAAAAGTGATTAATAGCCAATTCTATTAATGAAGTGGACCAAAAGGGACAGCACTATTTGGCGAACGCTTTGCATAATAGAAAACCAAGAGCTGCATTTGGAAAAATAAGCAAAAGCTGAAAAGATAGAGAAAAGAGGAACAGCATTTCAGGAGTCTTGAATTCAGAAATAATCATGGCATATTCAGGGACTAGTAAAAAAGTTTCTTCTTTTAAAAACATTTAAAGTGTGATGACAATAAATAGACGTACCCTCTTCTAGCTAGAAGTTTAAATTTAAAAGGTAAATACAATAAATGAAAATAAGCAAGTGAATTGTTAAATGTTTATAGAGCACTATTCAGAGATTCTGAAGGAAAGCTGGAGTTACTAGATTGACTCAAGTTTGATAATATAGTAGAATAAATACCAAAGAATAAACTATATACAGTTTTAGGTTGAAACTAAACACATATTATTGAAAATAAATATCATTTACTGAAAGCAATATCATTTCAGGTAACTATAACACTTGGTCCATATTAAAGAAACCATGTATAGTGTTTGCTTAGCTGGAATAAAGGAATTTGTCCAGGAGATTGTATAAAATGAGGTGAATAAGGAAAGAGGTTGGAAACAAGAAGCAATAAGGGACTATTATTCAAGGCTTCAATTTAATTCAATAGCTATTCATTTATTAAGCAACTACTCTATGCCTAATACTGTACAATATGTCAGCAGAGGAAGAAAATTAGATTATATTATAGCATTTATGTGCTCCTCTATTTGAAAGTACCAGAAAAATAAATTATGTTTGTGATTATGATAATAACCATGATTGTGGGGTGTGAGATTGAAAAGAATTCCTGTAATTTAATCGTGTTGTTGTAACACACCTTATAGATGCATTTTGTGAATGAGAATTCATTGGTTATGACCCATAGATTGCATCTGCACAGGAAAACTGAAGTGTAAAATACAGCAACTATTCAGAAAATTTGAATCATTGATATTATTTTGAGGGAATATATTTGCCCTTATATTATTCAGATTTTCTGATTTTTATAGGTCAGTTTCACAAGCTTGTTTTTATATTCATTGATTAACACAGTCCATGCTGATTCAGATTACATAAATTGACGAAGTGGAATCAGCATCAACAACATTGATAATGGCAGTGAGAATGTAGTTGAGAAATGACATAATAAAGGCAAGAAGGCTAAATCCAAAGAGGATTTAGCAATTCCAAATGAAAAAGGCTACCAACTTTTTGTGGTAATTTCATCCTTCCTTTCTAATCAATCTGATACTATATCTAAAATAAGATTTAATAGACCCAAAAGGCATACCTTCTGGAAAGTAGAGTTCTTTTATATACATAAACAGATATTTCTTTCAATATCTTCATTAAAGGCAGAATTCAGCAGCATCTCTCTTACGGAATTAGTAATTCAACAGAGTTTTACTTTGAATTTGCTACATACCAGGCATTATGTAAGGCATGGGGCTATGGGGATAATTAAAACATGCTCCCCAATCTCAAGAATTTTATAATCTAGTAGAAGACTGACTTGAACACTAAAAACTAGAAATCTCATTAATTTCTTCAACTAATAAATATCAGACAGTAAATATATGCTAAGAACCTTACAAAATGTAAAGATATAATGCATATCTGTGGCAGGCAGAATAATGTCCTTTCAAAGATACTATGCCTTAATCCACAAAATCTGTGCCTATGTTACATTGCATGGCAAAAGAGACCTTGCAAATGTTTAAATTAAGGATTTTGAGTTAGACAGATCATCCTGGATTGCCCAGATAGGCCAAATGTAATCACAATAAGGGTCCTAAAAGTGAAAGAAGGAGGTCAGAATCAGAGAGATTTGAAGACGCCATGCTGCTGACCTTGGAAATGGAAGAAGGGAACATGAGCCAAGGAATATGAGCAGCCTCTAAAAGCTGGAAAAGGGAAAGAATGGATTCTCTTGTAGAACCTCCAGAAGAAATGTGTCTCTGCTGATATCCTCCGGCAACACTCATTTCAGATTTCTGACCTCTGGAACAGCAATATAGTAAATTTGTGTTCTTTTCAAGCCACTACATTGGTGATTATTTGTTATACCAATCATAGGAAACTAACACAGTAAGAGAGAACTGTTTCCTGCCTTCACAGAGTATATTCACTAGTAGAGGCTACAGGCAAGCAAATAAACACATGAGAAGAAAAGAGATCTAAGAATACTACACAGTGCAATAAATGAAAACACTGAGAATATATAACAAATAGTTACAAATTCTGAGTCACAGTTGTCTTCAGAGAATAAATGTTTTAACGGGGTCCTGAAGACTGCCTATAAATTTGTCAGATTACAAACAACAGAAAAAAATAACTCAGGAAAAAGGAAGAGCATCTGAAAATTGATAATGGTGTGAGAGAATACAATATCTTTATTAAGAAAAGAGAAAACTCAGTGCAAGATAAAGCAGGGAATGGTGAGCTAAGAGAAGGAACATCACACTCCTCAACTCCAGAAGCTCATTTATCTTGTAGCCTATGTGAATGTCTGTACCCTGTACAAACTGCAGAAACTACAGGGCGTGTATGGCCATTAGTTGGGCACTGAGAAAACTTTGTTGAAGGGACAGATTTATGTCAGGTTAATGAGGGTATCAAATGCCATTATAAGTAATATGGATCTATCTCATAGTCACAAGGGTCCCTACGAGTGACTTGAAACAAGTGATATCTCAAGAAAAAAGCATCATTAAAAGATCTGAATTCAAAAAGATAACACAGATAGAACTAAGGACTTAGTAGGGTATGAGAGATGTACTGGAAGGTTTCAAGAGTAAATTTCCACAGTATAATTACATCTGATGTATACATCAAATGCAATCTAAATAAATAATTATAAAGGGAACATAAAGAAGTACCAAGATTCTTCAAGTTCACAAGCTATGCCTTTTTTAAGCTGAGTTACATGGTGGTATAAACCTTTTCTTTAATGCTTGGTTAAGTAGAGCATTAAGATGGTAAACGGGACAGATTTTATCCCTCAAAACACTTCTTCATGTATGATTTATTTTGTTTTGGATTTCTGTTTTGCTTTACATGGGAAGACTAATTATCAAAATGAAACCAACAACTGTTTTGCCATGATCATTATCAACATTTTATACTCATTATATCAGGCTTTAGTCTGAAACGTCAGTTCCTGGCAAGCTCATGGCTAAAGAATGACCAGACTTGCAAAAGTTAGGCAAGCACGAAAATGAAGTTTATTGAGAAAAGAAAGATGGGATTGTGGGGCAAGAGCAAGATATAGGTTTACAGAGCATGATATATATGCCACAGGTGACGACCAGACCCACTGCCACAGCAAAGGGAGAGCAAACAGAAGGGTGCAAAAAAGGGGACTGGTTATGGTCTGTGCCTTGTTTCATAGCGCCTGGATTGGGACCTCCCTTGCGGTTAAGGCGTCACCATGGAACTATTTTGTTTGGACAGTTGGGAGCTGCATGACCTGAGTCTTACTGTGCATGCGGGTCTCCCATGAGCCTCTGTGAAAGCCCATGGGGGAGGGGTGGTAAATTGCAGCCGCACCCACTTTCATCTCTGGGAGACCCTGTTTCCCTTGCTATCTACCTAACAATTAGAGTATGGGCCATATCAAGCTATCAGATGCTTCACTGATTTTTATTCTTTCCTTTGATTTATGTTTCTCATTTTTGACCTGTATTGGTGACTGCTAGTTGGTGGATAGGTGGTGGCACAATTCATTGGATTAAGCACCAGCTGATATCTCAGGGATTCAAAGATTTGCTTGGCCCAACTCACTTCACTCTTCATCTTGTTTTCTTGCTCTTAAAAATAAATACAAAAGTACTAACCTTTGTAAACTTATAGGAATATCCGACACTGAAAAAAATTTGTAAAGATAGAAGAAAATTCCAACATAATTGGATTTAATGCCATTTTCCCATTATGTCACCTAGAGATTTTAAAGAAAGAAAGAAGACACTTTTATCTGAATGACTAAAGAATGAGAAAGAAAAACTCAGAAAACACAGAATGCCATTTGGTTTTAGCACTTATGTGGTAGTAGTCTTCTTCAGTATAAAAGAAGTGAATTTGACACCAGAATATATTAAAATTACAAAACTCTGCAAGGGTATGAAAATATTTTTTCTATTCTATTTCATATTCATCTGACCTTTACTACAATGTAATGTATAATTTATAACATACTCCTTCAAGAATATGAGAATATCATTGACATATTAAAATAAGTAATAAAATGAACAGATCATGGAAAATAAAGCGATTAAAGCATCAAAAAACCACAAATTTAACAATTCCAAATCATTTTTCATGGAGTGTTTGTAGCTGTTATGCGAAAAATGAAGCTTATAGTAAAATAAAGTTAAGAAGTACTGAGTAAAATTAAGTTATACATCCTCTTTTCTAAATTGACACAGAATCACTAATAGATTAGTGAATGTTTACCCAACAAAAGGGCATGTTTTGTGGCAGTTACTAAGTTCATTTGATCACAACCTTTATAATTTTTCCCAACCTAGCATTTAAAATAGCATTGTCCTATGGAATATGCATTGAAAAGTGTTCTTCTAAAGAAAAGCAAGCAATATTTCAAAAACACATATAAAGAATGATGAGTTCAATTATCAATAGTTATTGCCAGTGTCTCTAGGGATTCAAAAAAGAATAAATGAGACTCAATTAAGCAAGTCATTTAAGTCATATAAAAAGAACAATTTCTCATAATAGACGTATGTAAGACAAAAGTCAGTGTTTGGAGGTAGATAGAATTTACTGCATTAAATGCAAGAAAGAATGGAATATGATGTGCAAATTATCTCCTATTTGCTATGCATTGATAATAGCCATTATCAATATTTGAAAAGCTGCAGAAACTGAAAGATTATAAACATAATAAATTTCAATAAGTATAGAAAGACATTTGCAATATGAAGAGAATTACTAAAGATAAGAATACTCTGCTTTTGACTCTCTGACTGAGCGGGGACATTCCAGCCCCTCCCTGTCAGGTTTGCCTGGAAGCAGAGAACAGAACGTTGACCCCTGCTGACGACATTGGTGGTGCCTGAGGGCGGGCTTACCCAACTCAGCTCCACCCAGACTCTCTCCTAGACCAGCCCTCACTGAAGAGGAGAAAAGGACACACCTGGAAGTCCCAGGGCCCCACCCACCACCTGAGGCACTAGAGTTCTCTCTTCAGGAACAAGAGCTGATAACAGGACACAAAAACAGCAGAGTAGCCTGTTCCTCCAAGCAAGCGCCACCTACTGACAGGGAGAGCATCCTGCACACCCTTTTCACGACACCTACTGACTCATTATACAGGGAGTGGTCGAATCTCACCCACAGACACCACCTACCGGCTCAGAAATTAAACAAGGCGTGTGAATACCCAAACAGAAACCTAAAGAAAAGAAACAACAACTGATCGACATGGGAAGAAATCAGCGAAGGAACTCAGGAAATATGAAGAACCAATCGGAAAACACACCCCCAAAGAGGAGCCCCAGCCCCCTAGAAACAGACACCAACCAAAATCAGGCAACCAAAATGACAGAAGAGGAATTTCGTATGTGGATCATAAGAACACTCACTGACCTGCAAGAACAACTCAATAACCAGCACAAAGAAACCACAAAAAGCCTCCAGGATCTAGAAAAAAAGTTCACTAAAGAAATAGACACAATGAAGAAAAGTTTAACCGAACTCCTGGAAATGAAGAATCAAGTCAGGGAACTACAGAATACAGTGGAAAGTCTCAAGAACAGGGTAGACCAAACAGAAGAAAGAATCTCAGAGATTGAAGATAACACCTTCCAATTAAACAAAT
>VSMD01037472.1:0-10203 GCA_008750895.1 Mirza zaza
GTTAAGGGTTTCCAGGCCCAGACTTAAGTTCTCCCTTTGTGAAAGTAAGAAAGGTAGTAAGTGATCTGATATCTCCTTACACAAGGTGATCTGAAGAACACAAATACGTATTTGGATATTGTGTGGGTGACAGGGGAATCTCCTGATCACAGTAAGTGAAAGGCAGAAGTAGACTGAGCAGTAAAGTCTTGCAAAATGCGGTTCAGAAGTCATAAGGACCAAAACTGGAAGAGTGAGCAGGCAGTTCATTCCCACTCCTGCCTGCCTAAAATCTTGGTCCTTGGGTCTTAGAAATGTGTCTTTGTATCACACAACCTGCCTATGAATGGAGCCTGTTAAAAGGGGCAGATGCTTCTGAGCATCATCTGTTCTTTAAAAATATCAGTACTCTTCTGAATGTGTCCTATTTCCAATTAATTACCATTATGTATCCTTTGTTGAGCTGAGCAATGTCTCAGCATTTTATGAATTAGCAGTTCCAGTAAGTAGTGAGGATCAGGGGCTCCACTCCCAGATAATTTTCAGATATGTTTCATCCTCCTTAGGCAGCTTATGCATTGTGAGTATTACATGTGCCTTACAAGGAAGGACAAGAAGACTATGGTGGCCTGTGCTGCCTGTGCATGTGCCACACTGAGTGGTTGGGCATGTGCCTCTCCCTGGGTTGTCATTAGAGATCTTCCACTACGGTTGTCGACAACTGTAGGGTTGTCATTCAGTCTACAGAGCTGAAAAGTCTCATGTCCCACCTCAGAATTCAAGGAACCTCCTCTCCAGATCCCATGGAGCATCCGGAATTTACTTTTATCCCCACTATTATTGACTTCTATTAAGTCATGGGTTGCCCATTAGACTGTGAGCTACTCCCCCACAACTATTAATGTTTTCAGCAAAGGGAAAGGTAGAGACAACTGGTGAGATTTGGGTTAAGAGAGAGGTGGGAATGTTCACATGGATTTTCCACTCCAGATCAGCAAGTATGAATGGGTAGGTCGTGTGTTCTCCAGAAGGAGAAGGAATTTTGGAACTGGGAAGTCCTTTAGGTGTGTGGGTAATTGCCTCCATTTCTTGAGTGCTTCATACGTGCCAGGCAATATGTTCCCCCTACATATCACTTGCCCTGGAAGGTAAATAATGGAAACGAATAAGAACTATCTTCAGACACTGGACACCCTGGCACTTAGCACAGCATTCCTGGTGCGCATTCTGTGTGTGTATACACTTAGGCGCGATCGACATGATGTGTGTGCAGGCACAGCGCTCCCCCATTCCAGTGGAGAGTGAGGCTGTCTCATTGCCCCCAGGCACAGGCCTCTCCACAGCCTTAGGGGTTCCCTTCTTCCCTTCCACCTCACCCTTTTCTTAAATGTGGTCCCAAGATAAATGGCAGCTAGTGTGTGGGTTGCAAACAGTAACAAGGAGGGACTACTAAGTGTCCCATCCCTTCAGTGTTCCCTTCTCTACCCTTTTTATGGTTCTCATCCCATCCCCAGGAATGTCAGGGACTTCAATGCATTGAGTGCCCTCTCTGACAAGCATTTGTGGGGTAAAATCTCAGCACATTGATAGTTGCCCCTCTAGGCACTGTAGGAGGGATTTTGGCCAGGGCCCGAGTTCAGAGTGAGGGCATGCTCAGGGCGGGGGAAAGCTGTGCGTGTCCAACAAGTATCTAGGGCAGAAGTGTCCTCATGGCAGAGGGCGTGGATACACCTGATCCTGTGTAGCTGGTTTGGCCCTGCTGTCCTCTCTACTTTCCTGCCTCTCTACCCTTCAGTCTGTGTCTCTCTCTACAGATCTATGTGTCTACCTGTCCATCTGTCTGTTTCCCAGGGACACAGGTGCTTACCTGGCACAGTCTGGGCCAGTCTCTGGCCTCAGAGGTATTCCAGGAGAGCTGTGGAGTCTGGTCTCTACTGAGGGATCTGAGTTTCCCTACAGATTCTAGCAGGCGATTCGGGTCAGCCCTGGACCACCATTGCTGTTACCGGTGCGAATCAACCATTGGTGCCTGTTCCATGTCCCAGAGGCGGGGACCTGGACTATTGAGCCCGGGTATGAGAGGAGATGACCTGGTCTGCCATTGGCCCCATGCAAGCCTTCTGGATCTAGGACGTGGGCCCCTTGTTATGAGGGGAAGGAAGGACAGTGCAATTCTGACAGTACCAAGACTTAAACAAAACTTACAGGTTAATGGCACAGTCCCCTAAATAAGACTGCCCACATTTCACACACTTTCCATAAATTCTAGGGTCCCTGGGCACCACCAGTGCTGCTGACCCACTGGTACATGGGCCAGAGTCCTGAAGAGGTACCACAATGAAAAGTCTCAGGTGACCATTGAATATTTAATAGCATTTTCATTCGAACATTATTCCAACGCCTACAGATGAAAGACATTAAAGCATTATGTTTCCTGAGGAGATTCACAGTGAATTGAAAAACCTGATACTAGAATGCAGAGACATAGCCATTTTGATACTATTCATGAGAGGTGAGGAGTGGGAAGAATCTTATAAAGGAAGATTTGTAAATATAAATGAAGAATGTGAATATCAGTTGATGAAGTACTTCGATTCACAACTGTGAGCAAATGAATTAGGTCATAAATGAATAAATGCCACTTCTCTATTTTTAGAGAAACATAAATTACAACATTCATGATTCTCTGGTAGATATTAAAATTTAAGGAAAGGTCTTAAGTCCCCATTTTGAGAACGTCATAAGGAAATGGACATACTGTCAGATTTTTAAAGGCTATTTAAAAATTTGTCAGAGGTTTCTCATGCACAATTTGACTACAACTGTCACAAACTTATATATGTGCAATACGTTGTGTCTGAGAAGATCCACTGTCAGCATACTGGACTCTAGATGGAAACCTTCAGGCCGCCTATTCCGAGCGTCTCAGGCTCTCATTCCACAGTGCAGGAAGGGTAGGGATGGGTCCCTGTCCCCTCATGGATCTGTCTTCCTTAGGAGCCCATCAGTGAGAGAACCTGTCATGACAGACTAGACTTGAAGACAGGAGAGGAAGTCAGAGGGAGTTCTGAGGACCACAGTAGGCAAGGAGGCCAACAATGCTAAGGAGATCAGGGATGTAAGGAGGAAAGAGGACGAAGCGACATGGGTGAGAGGGAGGCTCTGGATGAGGTCATGGAATCAGAGGTCTGTTAGTGTGGACCAACCCCATGGCACTTGATGAATCATCCAGCCAGGTCTGAATTGCTAGACTATAGACTATGGCCACATTGGGGAATGTTCTTTTTTAGACGAATAGGTAGGACGTGCATGTTTGATCTAACAGGTAAATGAAGCACAGAGATGTCTTTAGGTTTAGGAGGGACAAATGTGAGAGCCAGAGAGATGATAGCACTAGCACCAGGATGCTGTAATAATTCTGGCATTGCACACACACACACAAACATACACACAGACACCTACACTGACATGCTGGGTCTTAGCGTGTGTTTCCCTGACTCCTTTTTTATGGCTACTTCTTTCTGTCACCTTGTGCCACACCCTCTAAATCTCATCCTTCCTTTGGGTTCTGGCTGGCACTCCTTGCAGCCCATTCTCTCCCCCAGGAGATCTCACCCACTGCAGTGACTCCCATGTTGCATCTTCAGCAAGGACATCCAGGCCTTTAGGTCATCCTTCTTCCCTCAAGTCCCAAGTGTATTTCAACTCAGCTGTTGCACATCTTCCCTTTGAAATCTTGTGGTATCCTCTGATGTGTTGCAACATGAATCCATTATCATTCCTCTCCTCTCGCCGAAACAGTTCATTCCTTCAGGCTCTCTGTCAGTTGGTGGGACCAGGCAGTACCTCCATCCAGGCAGCAACAGCATCAAATATGTAGTCGCCCCTGACGCTTTCTCCATCATCACGTCACATAGGTGCCACTGTGCATTTGCTCTGTGCCGTGTCCTGATGGGTTCTCCATGGTTTTCACTTAATCTTCACTGTGTTAAGGAGGTCCAGGGTTCATTACTTCATAGCTGAGCTCCAACAATCTCTTTGCACCTAATGGCCTCTCTTATTCCCATTTCATTTTGTTTCAATACATTCCTCTCACTGACACTCAAGTGATAGTTTTCAAATGAAAATTGGATGTTTTTATTCATACTTTGAACTCTCGGAGATTCTTTTTTTTTTTTTTAACTCTCAGAGATTCTTTTAGTCTATAGTAACTTTGCTCATCGTAGCCCAGCTACATCTCTCACTGTCTTGTCCAGGCAGGCCAGAGTGTGCATTCCTCTCGGAGAGGCCGTGTTCTTTCACTCTCCTGCTGCTGTGCACATGCTCCACTCTGATCCTATAAAGCATCTCTCTTTGGCCACATCTACCGCATCGACTTCCCTGTGAGGCACATCTCAGCCTCGAGCACCATTTCCTGACAGCCTGGGCAGAGGCAGTGAACCCAGGCTAAGGAGCTCTTGCCAATTCATCCATCGGAGCTCTACTCACATTCTGCCTGATCTCGTGGAACTGGTCAGTGCACAAGAGGGTTTGTGAGTTTTTTATGGGGAAGTATACCTGGTGATCGCCCACTGAAAGGTTTTATTTCAGGGTCTGCATGTGTCCATTTTTTATCCTGATTACATGTCCTGCTATATGCACTGTGAATGGCATCTGAGAGGAATAATCTACTATGCTGGCTGACAAAGAACAGGGGACAAATTTAACATGTAGAGATGAAACATGGACATGAAGAGTTACAGCAAGAGTCGATGTATTAATTACCATAGTGAATCTAGCAGAGATGTAGAGAAACATTTCTGGAAAAACAACTGGAGAACTGGAAAAGCTGTTATAAGATTCAGACTATGTGAATGGTCAGTGGACAATGGATTAGAGACAGGAGATTAATTTGGCCTGAGATCTTAAAGGAGGTTTCACCAAGGAGGCGGGTTTTAATGTCGACATTTAGGAAAATACAGTTAAGTTAAAAGCATAGATCACTTCAACTCAGAGCTCAGTTTGAGCCAGGCACCAGTCTACTAAGTCGGTGATTGTCATGACAGCTGAATGACGTGGTTCTTATTGGAACACGGACTGTTCAGATAAGGAATCTGAGAAACAAAAATTTCCCAAGATTACACAGCTGAAGAGAAGAAGACCTAAGATATGATTCCAAGCAGCCTTGTTCCAGCCTATATACTTATTAGCACCCATGATGTCTAGTAGATAAAAAGGCATTGCTGTTTTTTACTAGACAGGTGTCAGGGCTCAGGTCTTGGCCTTACAATGAGGTGTGGATGGGAAATGTGCTACCTGTGACCCGCAGATAATGAAATTAGGTAATGTGACAGAAAGGAGCTGGACAGTATTTGTAAGCCCAGGCCGGGCCTTGAGAGAGCCCAGCATTGTGTCCATCTGTAGAAGCCAGACGGAGGGACAAGGTTTGTACATGTGGGGAAAGTGCTGGCAGATCCTAGGATGGGATTCACATCAACCACCACTGTTTCCCTTCTCTTCCCTCTGCATGCAGCTTAAGTTCCCAGATCCATCACTTCACTGATTGCTGGATAAAGCCTGTGACGACTCTTCTGTCCCTCTGGATCTTTGTCACAGTCTTCTCTTAAAATGCCAATTCTGCAAGACTCACCTATGAGCTATGTCTCAGCTTGCAAAGGAGCAGCAAGACATTAGCAGAAACGTCTCCCATCAAGGACAATGACTGTGTTCTTAGCACTGAATGATAGCCTGACTGTCTGTCTGTCCTGTGTTTGTTTCCTAAGTCATATTTTAAAACTGAATTTAACCAGTTTCCTTTTGATCTTTCTTCTGACCTCTAATGGAGGTGTCTCAGGCTATCTCTTTCAACTGCTGTCGGTTATGATGTTCTAGAGCGGGTCGAGTAGCATCATGACCTATTGCATAAACACTACCCAGTGACTGTGTTTTCCTCCTCACCAAAGATGAGGCAGATGAGTTCAATATTCAAGCTCTATCAATCCTACGTAGTTGGACTTGTCTGATTGTACAGATTCTAAAACGATGAGCAGATGTTTAAATGAGTAGCAGATGACTTCCTGAAAAGAACAGGTTCCCATCTCACCTTCAATAGTTGTGAAGCTTAGTGACCTTTGCAGCTGAGATCTGAAGCCACCATTCTTCCCTCCTCTAGCAATAGAAGAAAGCACTCCTCTGCAGATGGGGGTGGGAATAGGAAATCAAGACAGCATCAGCAAATGGGTAGCTTATGCCTGGGTCTTGTAAGGGAGAGAGCAGACTTCTGCAGACAAAGTGGGGAAAGGTTGTGAAAATCCTGAAAAGGGAAGTTGGAAGTTGTTTGAATTCATGGCTTGGCCCAGTGCTGGGGGGCTGCTATGAGTTACCGTGTTATCCTCTTCCCCTGACCTTCCCACAGGTCTCAACCTCACCTGGCTTCTCAAAATCCTAAGTGCAATGCTTGTGTCCATCACTCCTTGCCTAGCTCACCGCTATCTGTTCCCAGAGACCACATCATTGTTTTGCATCCTAGCTCTGATGTGTCCATGTGCCCACGTAATAGCAAAGAACAGCTGCCATCTCTCTGTGGAGGTGAGGACGAAATCCTGGCGGGCCTCCTGGAAGAGAGTAATGGAGCTGGGCATGGATCCAGTGGGAGAGCAGGAATGACAGAAAGCATTTTGTTTTGGTTGTGCAACGTCAATGGGGGATTGTCAGACGTATACAGGTGATAACAACATGAGCAAAGACGAGAAATTTAACTACTGTGTTTCCCCGAAACTAAGACCTACCCATAAAATCAGCCTTAGCAGGATTTCTACGCATTTGTGCATTATAAGGCCTACCCCAAACATAAGACCTAGTGATGGGCGTGGCTACGCAGCGTATCTGCACAGCCCATGCATTTTGTCTCGGAGCGGTAAAGAAGATGAGCAGCCCTTCTCACCTGCCCATGAGAGCTCTATTGCTCAACATGAGAGACTGGGGCCAATGGTTTTAAAGGAAATAGAGTCGCAAGAAATTCAGGATGGAATTCTGGGTTTGGAGATGCAAGGTTGGTGGCAGGCCCCCTCCCTTCCCTAGATCAAAAAAGAAAAGGCTCAGGAGACCAGACTCGCCAAGGACAAAACTGCCAGGCCCAGCTGAGAGGAACCCCACCCAGATGTCCACCTGGATAAGAACGTTTCAGCTCCTGAGTTCCTCAAATACCGCCAGCCCCTCCTATTTCTCAATGACCACCCAAGGTCACAGTGGAAACTCCCCAGCTCTTCCCACCAAATGTCCCTAGCCAGGCCCAAAGGGTATAAAAGGCCTCAGCCCCTTCAAACAGAGGTGACTTCTGGGTTCCCCCTCTCTTGGGACCCCAGAACCTCGTCCAGGAGTGTATAATAAAGCCACGTCGTTTGGCCCCCCACTCTTTCTCTCTGTCTGTCTTTTCGTTTACCCGCCATGGCAAAATCTTACAGTAGAGTTATGAGGATGTTCCAGAAGAAGACGATTTAACTATATTTGAGTAAATGTAGATTGTTGTACCTTACTTAAAAGAATAACACATCTCCTGAAAATATGCACTACTGAGTCTTCTTGAAGAAACAGAAATATAAGACCCTGTCTTATTTTCGGGGAAACAAGGTAGGCCTGGATATGTGGGCTGAGTTTCCACTTATAGCTGTGGAGAAAGTGGATGAGGTCCCTGCCAATCATTTTATCACCTCCAAGGACATTTGGAGGCGGGGCCATAGAATGAATGACAAGCCCTACCACGTGACCAGCCTGTGTAGTGATTAGGGAGGCTTTGGTGGAGGCTTCCTCCCTCAGGCAATCCGGAAAGTGTATGTTTGTCATTTTATATTGGCTGTTTGTATTGCTATTTTGATTGAATTAAGTATATGGAGGGAAACGGTATACTTTCGATTCCCTTTTGGATTTATGACAGGCAACATCTCTTATCCAACTTTAGATGTAAGGTTGTCCTGTATGTTACAACGAGATGAATCTTCACTGTCATTTTCTTTTTTTTTTTTCTTTTTTCAGACAGAGTCTCACTTTGTTTTCCAGGCTAGAGTGAATGCCATGGCGTCAGCCTAGCTCACAGCAACCTCAAACTCCTGGGTTCAAGCAATCCTGCTGCCTCAGCCTCCTGAATAGCTGGGACTATAGGCATGCGCCGCCATGCCCGGCTAATTTTTTTCTATATATATATTAGTTTTCCAATTAATTTCTTTGCATTTATAGTAGAGTCTGGGTCTCGCTCTTGCTCAGGCTGGTTTCGAACTGCTGACTTCGAGCAATCCAGCCTCCCAGAGTGCTAGGATTACAGGCGTGAGCCACCACATTTTCTTTGCTTAACTGTTGAGCTTCCTGCTGTCCTTTGCGGTGTTAATGTTTTGTGGTGTTTGTTCTTGAAAGTGAGGAAAGGACAGGTCTAATTGCTGAATAGGTGTTGATGCAGGAGGACACACTGGCCTTGGTCACAATGGGCCTGATTAGCCTTTTCTTTTACAAAATTGTTAGGTGAATATTGTTGATGCTTGTTCCCTTCAATTTTGGACTGGGCCCACATTCATCAGTCTTATTATCAGAGATGGTATTTCTGTTATCTTCACCCTAATAAGGAGGAAAGTAACACCCTGAAGGAGCATATGTGCGAGTATGATGTAGCTGCATTTATGGCCAGTTTTGTTTCATTTAACAACATCAGTGCGTGTTTAACAGCATTCATCAGCTTACATTTAGAAGCCTGTCTTCTTCACATCTTCTCTTAAAAAAGAAAAAAAAAAGAGACTTTCCTGCTAATCTCAAGTGAAAATGAAGTAGCAATCCAGGGAATGCCTAGAGCCTGTTCACATCCTGTATTGCCTTTGGTCACCAGGGAAGGCTGTTTTGCATTTTTATGTAAATTGGCCTCATTTTAATATCCTCCCATTCAACCAAGTGTGTTCCTGATTCTTTTCATGTGTTTCCCATTAAAGGTTTATTTGCAATTTATGAATAATGAAAATAGTATCTGTTTGGCCAGAGCTTTTTGATTTAAGACCTTGAAGGGAAGCAAACCCACAGGGATCCTATTTTTTTGTTTTATTTTACAATATAATCATGTGGGTTGTTTTCATGACATTGCAGTTTTTTGAATTTGTTTAATTTTGTTCTTGGCCTTGTTCCCTAAGTATTTACCAAATCAATGTATTTTCCTTGTGTGCATTGGAAATGGGCTGACCTGCTGGGCTTTTGTCATTTACAATGGCTGTGGATTTCCCTTAGTTTCTCTTGTAGGGCAACATTGGACTTGTTTGGTATTTAAGATTTCATGTTCATCCTCATGGCATCCAAGTTAGTTTTGATGCTGGTGCTTCCTTTAAAAGTTTTGGTGTAAATTTAAATTTACAGAGGAGAAAATTAACATCTGATTGAGTGCCTTTAATTTTATAATTGCCTGTGGGATATGTCTATATATACTTTTTGGGGATTTTTGTTTAAATTTTGGTGGTATCCCTATTCAGAAATTTTCTAAATAAAAAGTTTGAGAGTAGTCTGAATTTACCTTACAAAGCTTAGGTTGCTGAGTCCTTGATACTTTCTAACAGTGAATCTTGTAAACTGTCTTCTGCCACTAATAAATAGTATGGAATTTTATTTTGCAGAAGATTACATGCTCAGTATCATTTCTTCTATTAAATGTGGATCTTAGCCCTTTTCATAGATATTGTGTTAGAATATTGACGTTATCTCAAATCTGGAAAGAAGAAAAAGATTTTTCTGATTGGCTTTGTGCCTCTTGCTTAATGACAGTTAGCTGCCACATACCGGAACCTTTCCTTTTATTTGAACATTATATTGTTTCCTAAATAGTTATATTTGTTGAAATTTTACCTATTCTATATCTTATTTCATGCCCTGTGAAACTAAACAACATTTTGTGATACTTAAATATAAAACTTCATTCATTAAGTAAGTATATCATTCGTCCAGTGCTTGTTTGATGACTGTGAATGACTGGAAGTCCAGGCCACCATAGACCTCTTGAAGACGTTTGGGACCATTGGAATTTCATTTCCCCCAACAATTGTGTGTTGAATATCATGTCATTTAATTCAATTCTGTCCCTAGTGATCTGTGTACGTCCCCTTTGAAATTTGTGGGGCATTTTTTATTTGAACATAAGGAAATTCACAACCATGATTTTTGTTTTCTGTTGTTTGGGGATGAATTTTCCTTCCAGGATATCTTGCATACTTTGGAATTTTGTTT
>VSMD01037474.1:0-41244 GCA_008750895.1 Mirza zaza
CCCACGCCCATCTGCCCCCCACCCCAAGATGTACCCCACGCCCATCTGCCTCCCACGCCCACCTGCCCCCACCCTGAGATGCACCCCACACCCATCTGTCCCCCAGCCCAAGATACACCCCATGCCCATCTGCCCTCCACACCCATCTGCCCCCACCCCAAGATGCACCCCACACCCACCTGCCCCCCACGCCCACTTGCCCCCATCCCGAGATGCACCGGCTCCTTCCGGAGCGGCCGTGGTGCCAGCCAGAGTCTGTGGGGACAGAGAGAGACCCAAGTGGAGCGGCAGCCGTGGGGAGGGTATCTGAACCCAGGGACTGTCTGGAGACCGTCTCTTATTTCTGGTTTGCAGTCGGCCGCGCTCTCGCAGGTGGACACGGCCGGGCTCGCTGGGCCAGGCCCCCTCGGCCAGGGGCCATCGCTCACTGGCCACCTGGGAGAGGCCCTGCGAGCCTCACCGGCTCATCCGAGGGTGGGGCCTGGGCGGGGCCACCTGCCAGGTTCCCGTGTGCCTGGCTGGGGGCGTCTGCCGGGCCTGGTGGCCGCAGGGGACACCTGCTTTGGGGACGGCTCCTCGGAGACGGGTCCGGGAGGGCAGAAGCGGCCTGTCTGCTCCGACTCCCGCTGACGCAGTCCATGTGTCATTAGTGCCAATTAGGGAGGCGGAAGGCAGAGCGCTGGCCTGGGGCGCTGGGCGGGAGGGCCAGCGGGACAATCGAATTCCCCACCAGACAAATGCGATTACCGGTGCAGCCGGGCCCACCCCCGCGGGGGCTGGGGCATAAAGGGCCAGGCGCGGCCAGCGCGCTCACCCCGCCATGCAGAGCCCCGGGCTCCCGTGCCGCCGGGCCGGCCTGCCCTGCCCCAGCGTGCGAGAGGCGGCCTCCATGTACGGCACGGCGGTGGCCGTCTTCCTGGTCATCCTGGTGGCCGCGCTGCAGGGCTCGGCGCCCCCCGAGAGCCCCCTCCCCTACCGCGTCCCCCTGGACCCCGAGGGGACCCTGGAGCTCTCATGGAACGTCAGCTACAGCCAAGAGACCGTGCACTTCCAGCTCCTGGCGCGGCGGCTCGGGGCCGGGCTGCTGTTCGGGATGTCGGACCGCGGCCGACTGGAGAACGCCGACCTCGTCGTGCTCTGGACCGACGGCGACAGTGCCTATTTTGCGGTGAGCCTCCTTCCCTGCCAGCCCCCCAAAACCCCGGCCCCAGCGCCCCTCCGGCCTTCTCTCCGCACCCCCTATCCCAGCAGAGGGAGCTTTCCAACCGCCTCCCGGGGTTTGCCCTGCTCCGTTCTGCGCCAAGCCCGTGTCCCAAGCTTGGGCGTCGTGGGGATGCCAGTCCGAGGACAGAAACGGAGGTGGGTGCTTTCCACGGCCCGTGACGGCACACCCCGACAGCAAGCCCCATGGTGGCACTGCCCACCGAGGACAGGTGTGCCACCCGGGCCCCTCAACCCCTAGCTCACCCCGTGAGGGCAGACCTCACACCCCGCCTCTCCCAGACCACGCCCAGCGCTGCACCCCAGCACACACGCCACTGACACGGCCGGGGGAGGCGGGGCACGTGGCCAAGTGCAGCTCGCAGCCGTGCAGCCCACGCGGCCCTACTGTGTGTGCACGGGAGAGCCGAGCGCTGCAGCGCCAGACGCGCCCTGGTCGGGTGGCTCTGCTCACCCCTCCCCCAGCACCGCCGTCCCCGCCTGTCCCCGGGGTGGAGAACAGGCAGGTGTCCCTTCAGACTGGAGAGGGCATTGGGCCCCCCACAAGCTGCAGGGGGCCCCCAGAGGAGGGAGGACCCTTGCCCGCCTTCCTCCCCAGACAGGACTGGCCAGCAGGGATGAAGTGCAACTGTCCCCTCGAAAACAGACACAGGCAGCCTCAGTTTCCCCTAAGTCAGTTCTCTTCCTCTGAGGAAGGGGCTCTGCTGCAACAGGGACTGAGAGTGAGTCCCAGCCGAGCAGGGGCTGCCGGCCCGGCCTCAGTCGCACGTCTGGACGTGGGGAGAATCCCGTCCACCTTTTCAGGTTGCCGTGAGCTCACAGGGGCCGACGGTGCTGACCGCTGGTCCCTCCAGTGCCCGCAGCTCAGCCCTGCCCGGAGGCTGGGCCAGCCAGCAGGACAGGGCGGCACTGCCCCAGTGCTGAGCCGCCGGCAGTCGGGGCAGCAGCCCGGCCCCGTTGCTCACTCCGGGCTCGTTGGTGAGCCCGGTTTGCTACTCTTGGGACAGCTTCCCCCTCCCCCAGCCCCGCTGGTGTCTAGCGGCTGCAAGGGAAGCTGGGGTGGCTTTGCCCTTCTGCACTCTGGCGAGATTAATTTGCACAACAGATTCCTGTGAAAACAAATGTCAGACTCGTTGTTCCCCCTTTAGCAATACGTGCAGCTAATATATTCTGGATTCCAGCTGGAACGTCACAGGCGAACTCTCTGCCTCTGTTCAAAGCTGGTCCCTCTGCACGTCAGCCATGTCCCCCAGCAGGAGCAGCACCATGTGGCTTCTCTCCGGGGAGAAGTTTGCAAAATCTCTCGCAGATTTCTATTTTTCCAAGGAAATGATGAAAGCACACTCTAGCCCTGGATATAGGATTAAAAAGAAAGTCCGCCGAAAGTCCTCACGGCCGAGGGCCACGGCATTCCCGAGAGGGGAGCCAGGAGCTTGCTGGGGAAGGCTCTCTGCCTCCCTGAGCCCATCCCGGCGCCGCTGTGTCCCTGCACCCCGGCGCCTGGCCCAGGGGGGCAGCAGGGGTGGGGTTCCAGATCCGGGACACGTCCTGGGGAAACATAGCAGGGCCGATTCTTCCCCAGGCCTCAGTTTACCTTCTGCAACAAGGCTGGGACCAGGGTGAGGGGAAAGGTGCCGGGTGTGGCATACCGCGGTGCTCACTCTCAGGCCCATGTGGGGCAGGGGTGGCTGGCAGTGCGCCATCTTAGATACCGTGCCCCGGTTTCTCTCTTGCCACCCCCCGCCATCCTCGTCCATCCTGTCTCCCCTTCCTGAGCCTCCAGGAGCCGTCACCACCCCGCCCTGTTGGCAGACGCCAGCAGCGCTGGGCTGAGGCCACCCCTGGCAAGGCCTAGGAAGCTCAGGCACCTTCGTAGCAACACAGATCCCTGTGTCCCATCCCGCCCGTGTGACCTGGCGGGTGTTTGAGGGCCGGGCCCGTGGCTGCAGAGGGAGTGACGCCACTGGGGTTGGGAAATGGACTCAGCAGGTGTGAGTGGCCCCCCAACCCCAGGCAGGACCCCAGATACACAGGGAGTGAGCCCGGCAGCCCCCCCAGCCCACCGGCGACACACAGCGAACCCTGCCAGGTCAGAGCTGCAGGTCAGAGCCCAGCACCTGTCTCTGCAGGACGCCTGGAGTGACCAGAAGGGGCAGGTCCACCTGGACGCCCAGCAGGACTACCAGCTGCTGCAGGCTCAGAGGACCCCGGAAGGCCTGTCCCTACTCTTCAAGAGGCCCTTTGCCACCTGTGACCCCAAGGATTACCTCATCGAGGTAGGTGGTGGCCTTGAGTGCCTAGGACAGCGTGGGCTGCATGGACCACACTGCTTCCCGGGCCAGGGTCAGGCTGTGACCCTGCCCTGCCCAAGTGACGGCAGAGAGAAAGCCGCCCAGCACTGCCCCACCCCCCGAGTCTGCCTACAGCCCCAGCCCAGCCAGCCAGCAGGGCTTTCCACGCCTGCGACCACGCCGGGCAGGGCGGCCCTGTGAGTCCAGTGCCTCCGTGGCCAGCCCGTCCGAGTGCTCCACTTCGCAGAGGGTGTGACTCTCGGGCCGCGCTGCCGGTCTGACCGGGCAGATGTCCCGCACCTGCCTGCAGTGCCCATGGTGTCAGAGGAGGGGACAGATGTCCCAGCGGCCCCCCCCAGCTCAGTCAGGGCCCCGCAGTCTCTAGCGGGGCGGGTGTGGGGTGGCCGTGGACAGAACGCACTCAGCGAGACAAAGCGCGGACGGCGCATGGCGCAAACAGGGGATCCCTGGGGTCGGGGGGCCGTGGAGCCTCCAGGGTCCCCTCGCTCGCAGAGGCCAGAGCGAGGCACGTCACCGGGCTGGTGTGGCCGGGCAGGGCCGCGGCGCCCACTGAGTCGCCGGGGCGCCCGCCCGCGTGTCCGCCGCAGGACGACACGGTGCACCTGGTGTACGGGGTCCTGGCGGAGCCGTTCCGGTCGCTGGAGGCCATCAACACCTCGGGCCTGCGCACAGGGCTGCAGAGGGTGCAGCTCCTGAAGCCCGAGGTCCCCACGCCGGCCCTGCCCTGGGACGCCCGCACCCTGGAGGTCCGCGCCCCCGACGTGCAGATCCCCGGCCGCGAGACCACGTACTGGTGCTACATCACTGAGCTCCCGCAGAACTTCTCCAGGCACCACATCATCATGGTACGCGGGCCTCACCCCAGCCCTGCCTCCCACACGGGCCTCCTCGGTCCCCAGCCCCGGGGAGCTGTCCGTGGTGCTGGCAGGACCTCCAGCCCGAAGCCCCGCGGCATCAGCAAGCGCTCTCCGGCCCCCGGCACCCACCCGTGCACCCGCTAAGGGCCTCTGAGCCCCGACCCTGCCGGGACCAAAGCCACCAAGTCTCCATTTCCGCGTCTTCCTATGGGAGCGGAACTGCTGTCTGTCAGGCTGCCCCCCCCATGAAAGAGCAGCTCAACTCAAAACTCACTGCCCCAAAACATGCCCCCAGGTGTAACAGTAGTGCCAACAGCTGTCCAGGGTCCACTGTCTGCCCGGCCCCGGGGACGGGGGAGGTGGCTGCCCACTTCGGCACAACAGTGCCCAGCACCAGGCATTGTCCTTATTCCTGCAGAGGAAGTACGGCTCAGAGAGGTTGTGTGAGTGCCCAATGTCACACAGCAGGGAGTGGGCTGGCTTTGGGGCTGTGCCTGGGGTGCAGGCTCTAAGCGCAGGACCACCCTGCCTCCAGACGGGGCCGCGGGCGGCCGGCGTACTGGCCCAGCCGTTGCCCCAGACAAGTGAGGGCAGCTGTCCCCACCGCGTCAGGCCGTGTCCTGTCTGGGCCCTCGTGTCCTACGGGCCGCTGGCGGATTCCGCCTGGCCCTGGGTGGTGACTCCAGCCTCAAAGCCGCGAGCCCCAGAAGTCCCCGGAAATTGGGGAATTGCCTCGCCCATCCCTCCCATTTTGCAGAGGGGCGCACGGAGGCCCGTGGAGGGGAGCGGGAGCGGGACAGGGTCCAGGCAGCAGCGCGGGGGCGGGGTGGGGGTCCGGCCGCCCACGCCCAGTGTGCCGCTCCCGCCGCAGTACGAGCCCGTCATCACCGCGGGCAACGAGGCGCTGGTGCACCACATGGAGGTCTTCCAGTGCGCGGCCGAGTTCGACAGCTTCCCCCGCTTCAGTGGGCCCTGCGACTCCAAGATGAAGCCCGACCGCCTCAACTACTGCCGCCACGTGCTGGCCGCCTGGGCCCTGGGCGCCAAGGTGCGTCCCCGCGACCCCGCGACCCCCCTTCCCCCCTCTGGCGCCTCCCAGCCCCTGAGACTTCGCCACGCCCCGAGTGCTGCGAGCTCACGCAGCTCCTGGCCCTGACTTTGTTTCCCACTAGAACCCGAGGGCTTGTGCACAGGGTGGGCCCGGGGCTGGCGGGGGGGCCCGGCCCGTTGTGGAGGCCTCGGCTGGGGGGTCTCGCCGGCTCCCTGCCACCGGTCCAGAGACGGGGGTGCTGGAGGGGCGTGGGGCAGTGAGGCGCAGCCCTGGTGTGGGGGCGGTGAGGGGCCGGCCCTGCACCCCGCCCTGCAGCTGGGCAGGTGTGCCCCCAGCCCCGTCCGGAGCCCTCGTGACAGCCGGGCCCTGTGACACCCCGCCCTCCCCCCAACAGCCATTCTACTACCCTGAGGAAGCCGGCGTCCCTTTCGGGGGCCCCGGGTCTTCCAGGTTTCTCCGCCTGGAAGTTCACTACCACAACCCGCGGCAGATAAAAGGTAGGAGCCCCAGGGGGAACGCTGCCTGGTGTCTGCTCGGCACAGGCCCCACCGCTCACAGCCCGGGGCGCCCAGGTGACCCGGCGGTGGCCCTCCCGTCCCCTCCTTCACTCCCCGCTTCCTGACGGCGGTGGCTCCCAGGGCGGGGCCTCGTGTGTTCCCCACCCCCCCCCGCCTCCCTGGTGCCCAGCTGCAGCCTCACACACCCCTCCCGCCCCCCTGCCGCGCAACCCACCCACCTGGGAGCGGCCAGGGGCGGGCTTCTCGCAAACCCATTCTGCAGTCCGGGAACTAAGGCCCAGAGGCGAAGGGACGTCGCCAGTGGGCAGGGGTTCGAGCTCTGGCTCTGTCTGTCTCCGTGGCCTCGGTCACCTGGTCTCAGATGGCCAAGCCCCCACGTGACCCCGGCAAGGCCAGCCCGATTCCAGAGCTGCCACACTGCCTCTGACGGGGACCTTAGCTGTCGGGTCAGTCTGAGTCAACACCCCACCCCCGCCACAGCCGGAGCAGAGCCCGGTGCCCTTCCCCCGGCAGCCTAACTGCTGGGAGCAGCAGCCGGCCCCACCCCTGACGTCCCCTCCCTAGCGGGGTGACCTGCCAGCACCCACGTGCTGTGGCTCTGCCCTCCCCAGACCAGGCTGGGCCGGGACAGGGCATCCGGCGGCAAGGTAGGACAGCAGGCTTGGCTGCAGCGTAGGGGTGGGAGGGGAGCTGGGGCAGACAGCAGTGGCTGCTGGATCACGCCGTGCCTGAAGGTGGAGCAGACAGAGTTGGTCTTTAGGGCGGCAACACCAGGGATACCGAGTCAGAAACTCCCTGTCCCACCAGCACCTTGCCCCACGGACAGTCACTATGTTTTCCGAGTGACCTATTTCCATTAGTGCAAGCGAGGGCCAGACAGCCTGCCCGATACCATCTCAGCTCCAGGCTGGGTCCTCGCCTGTGCCCCACCGGCTTGGTGGCCCCGCCGGGCGACCCGAACCCTCTGCCCGTGCTCCGGCCGCCCACAGCTGCTGTGCGGCTGGGGGGAGCTCACGCACATGACGCCCCCGACTCGGTGTGGGCGCGGGCCCTCCGCGCTCAGCTCATGGCGCGGGCGGTTTTTTCCGGGGGGCGCAATTAACACTTCTGCCACCGCTGGCGTTATCTACGCCGCGCACAGAGACGGGCATGAGTCGGCGTGGGCCTCAGCACGATACGGGATTTATTGCTCACTTGAAACCTGAAGGCAAATGGATTTTTGAAAGCTCCTTAGGCATCGGGCAAGTCTGTCTCCTCCTGATTATCTGGCTGTATTTATGGGTCCTCCGCCAAATGTAAAGGCGTCCTTGTCACTTCGCAAATCCTGAGATGGGCTGCTCTTCTATAAATACCGAAATCCCACCATTACTTCATTGTTTAATCCCCATCTGAGTCCTGACCAACGGCAGCACCGTCTATTATTATCTCTGATGTCATCGGCCCGGAGACAGGGAGCCGGTGCGTCTGGACGCGGGGAGCGTGGGGGGCGGGGGCGGCGGAGGCAGGAGGCGGCGGTTTGGGCTGCACCTTAGAACCAACAGGCAGGGAGGGGGCGGCCCCGCACCCCACACCCAGGCGACCCACCCCGGGCCCAGATCTGGCGCAGGCCCCAGGCAGAGCCTGCAGCCGGGCCGCGTCCTCGCTTCCCTCCTCCGTGGACCGGGGGCAGCGGCTCTCGGGGACGGGACGGGTTGCCGGCCCCGTTTCTGGCACCCGGGCGCTCACGTGCGCAGGGAGCAGAGGGCGGAAAGGCAGGAGGGAGACGAACCCAGCCCAGCGCCTGGCCGCCCCCCTGTTTTGGAGAGGGTGGGGGTATCTGCAGGCTGCCCATCTGTCCCGACCGGCTCTCCAGTGGCCAGAACGTCACATGGCGCTCTTTTCACTTGGTCTCCACCAGGAGCCTCATCCGTGCCAGCTAAAGCCCCTGCCGCTTCCACGTCCCCGCGCCTGGCGTCCCTTCCCCATAGTGGCCCGAGGTGCAGAGCCCCCCGCACCCACCACCTTCCGCCCCTGCTGCGCATCCAGGGCTCGGGGCCAGGCCTTTAACCCGCCCACGGGCACAGCCTGGTCCCCGAGCCTTGCGCTGGCGGTCACCGGGGGGTGGCGGTTCAGGAGGGGAGGGCACATGCCCGTGTGGACGCCCAGCGGCCACCAGTGTCCCTGGGCCTCTATCACTCTGGGTGACCCTGGGAGACGCCCCAAACAGCAAACTGCAAGGACCGGCGTGCGTGGCCACATCACAGGCAGGGACAAACGCAGTCTCTGTGACCGGAGGAAGCACGAGGCTTCCCCCGGAAGAGGCTCCTGCCTGTGAGCTGAGGTCCAGAGAGGGGCAGAGAGTCCCCGTGGACCAGGCGGGGCCCGGACCGTGCAGGCGCCAGGGCACAGACCTTGCGTGCTGCCACATGGCCGCTCAGGCTTCTCCCGGACGTGGGCTCCGTGGGCGGCTCCCCAGTCCGGCCCAGTGCTGCAGGAGCCAGCAGCCAGAGCAGCCAGAGAAGGCTGTGCTCTCTCCCACCCTGCACGCACACACGCGCTCGCCCTTGGCCGTCTCCCACCTGGCTGGGAGCAGGTGGCAGCCGGGCACCCCGAGCCTGCTTTGCCCTGGCCACGCCCTGCGGGGTCCCACCCTGCGGCGCAGGGTCCTCGGAACGTGGAGGAGGGGCACCGAGGCCCCTGCTAGCAGCCCGAGCTGTCCACAAGCCTCCTGGGCCCACCGTGGCCCCTCACCTGGTCCCACGGCGTCTCGGGTCACCGCTGTCTCCGGCCGGCCCGTAGCGTGCAGCTGGTTTGCGTAGAAGCAACAGCTCTGCCTTCCTGGCGGGTCTCTCGTGCCCGGTGGTGTTGACTGATGCCCGCAGGTGCCTGCGCCCGCAGCTGTGGGAGCAAAGGCAGCGGCTCTAGGTACCCCGGCCAGTGGGAGCAGGTGGGGGTCTCCAGCCCCGCCCACCCCATCCACACCCCCTCCCCCAGGCCGGCGCGACTCCTCGGGCATCCGCCTGCACTACACGGCCACACTGCGGCACCACGACGCGGGCATCATGGAGCTGGGGCTGGTGTACACGCCGGTGATGGCGGTGCCCCCCCGGGAGCGTGCCTTCGTGCTCACCGGCTACTGCACGGACAAGTGCACCCGGCAGGTGAGTGGCGCCGGCCCAGAGGGTGGCAGGCGAGGCTTTGATCCCCGCCTCCGAGGGCCATGGCGAGGGGCCTTCCTTCCCGAGGAGGCTGCCCGTGCCTCTCGCCCCCTACCACCTGCCCTACCCACGCCCCCGCACCCCGAGCCGAGTTTCGAAGTCGGCTCTCACCAGGTGAGTGACAGGCGCAGGTGCTGCAGCTGGAGGGAAGGTCCCAGAACCACCCTGGCCTCACCCTCACCGGCTCTTTGTGTCCTTCCAGACTTTTCTCCTGTGTGTTTCCACCTGTCCCCACAGGTGATTAAGGACACGTGTTTCTCCTTCCTTTTTTTTTTTTTTTTGAAAAAACCATATTGAATAGTTTAGAAATTATCCCACAAATGGAATCATCTGTCCTGTGATTTTCCTTTTCATCACTGTGTAGTGCTCCGCAGCCCGGGCTCTTCACGGTGTCCTTGGCCATGGGGGTGGCGTGGCACAAAACCTCAGGGGGCACCGTCCTCGGGCCACACACGGGTGGCGGCGTGGGTTGGCACGTGGACTCCAGCACCCCCAGGGCTGGGTCTGGAGGGGCCGGCCGGGAGAGGGGCGTGAGTTCTGCAGTCGAAGGCGCACTCAGGTGTCCTGGTCAAAACAGCCAGAAGATTCAAGCTGAAGACACTGAAATGTCCTTCTCTGACATGACGGAGAAAACGTTGACGATGTTGATGACTTGAGGGGTCGGTACGGGGTACGGTGCGGGGAACCAGGCGCCGTCTCCTACTGCTTGCGGAAGGAAGCCACGGAACTGGCTTTCTGGAGGGCGTTTTGCAAGATTCGTTCAAAGGAAAAAGAGAAGAGTGTTGTTCTGGCCCCAGAAGAGCTTGTTCCTCCCTGCACCTGTCAGGCAGGCATCTCCGGGCCGGCGGTCGCCCTCTGGGGCCACAGGGCCGTCTCGAGGCCCAGGCGCCCCTCTCTGAAGGGGCTCCAGGCCCGGCACGGTGGGCGCAAGGTTTCCATTCCTCGCCTCGCCGCGGCACGAAGCTGTCCTTAGTGACAAGCGCGGGGCGTAGCTGGCCCGGAGCGAGAGGAGGGTGCGGAGGTGACGGCAGAGGGGCTGCACGAAGCCAGCGGTCGGGGTCGCCGGGCGTCGGCCCAGCAGCACCTCGGACTCCTGCACCTGCTGGCCGCAGAGCACGGCGGGGGTGGCCGAGCAGACGACGGAGCCGCCGAGAGAACGCTCACAGCGCGCGACGCATGTCGGCTCTCCAAAGTTAGCGTCAGGTCCGGGAGACCGCCCACGCGCTGGGGACCCCTCACGCCCTGGCGCGGGAATCAGGCCTTTTGCCCCGAGGGTGGACACCTTCTGCACTCGGCCACCGCCGGCCTCGGTGGTCAGCCGTGGACCGGGCAGGGAGCGACCGCAGGGAGAGCCTGGGCTCGGCCACTTGAAGACGACACGAGGTGACACTGCAGGGCAGCTGCGGGGCCGGCGCGTGGGGGGCTGCCGAGCAGGACCTACGCCGCCCCTTGCCGTCCCGGGTGGCAGGCCACGGAGCTAGGAGGCCACGCCCTGCTCAGCTATGTGGCTCTGCCATGCCTAGGAGGTCTGTTAGCTGAGTCAGAATGAACTCGTCTGCCTCTCGGGGCTCAAGAGGGGACCAAAGGACCACGGGGGTGGGGGTCGTCTGCCTCTAAGTGAGCCTGGGGGTCCCCCGGCAGGTGCTGCCCCAATGGGTGCCTGGGCTGAGCCGGCCACTGTGCTCCGGAAGAGCCCTTCTCTGCCGGGCTTTCTGACGGGGGCACCAGGGCCGGTGATGCTGACGTTGACCCCCCGCCCCGCAGGCCCTGCCCCCCTCGGGGATCCACATCTTCGCCTCGCAGCTGCACACACACCTGGCGGGGATTAAGGTGGTCACGGTGCTGGCGCGGGACGGCCGGGAGAGGGAGGTTGTGAACAGGGACAACCACTACAGCCCCCACTTCCAGGTAGGAGCCCTGCCTGGCGCACTTGGCTTTCTTGCTCTGGCCTCAGCCCCTCCCGGCCGGCCGGCCCTGGCCTCAACCGAGAGGCTGGGGAGGGACGGACACCCCAGAGTCGGGGCCTGTCTCCCGGGAGGACCCGGTGGGGGAATCGGGGGGCTGGGTCGGGCCTGCGCTCCCTGAAATCTCTTCTTCCCTCCCTGTCCCGGCTCTGCCTACCCAGGAGATCCGCATGTTGAAGAAGGTCGTGTCCGTCCAGCCGGTGAGTGCCCAGGAGGGACAGGGAGGTCACTGTCACCAGCTGGGGGCCAGGCGGGACATGGGGGTGCCGCCCCCGGAGAAGAGAGACAGAGGGAGCCACAGGGAGGGGAGAGTCACACGGGCAGGGAGCACCTGTGGGTGGCACAGGGGCTGGGGCTGCCTCCCGGGAGTTCACAAGGGACACCAGTGGCATGACAGTGACCTGCGTCCTCCGGCCTGACCCACCGAATGACAGACCCTGAGCATTTAGGGAGAGCAGCACCCCATCATACAGAAGGGAAGACCCAGCCCAGACCTGCCCTTGAGCCGTGGCACCACCAACCAGCCCACACGGCCACCGCCCAGGCCCTGTCCGTGGCCTGTGTCCTAACGGGCTGGCACCCAATGGGTTGCAGATGGGTCCCTGGGACACTCAGGTTGTGGCCCTCGTGTTGGGGAGCCGGGGGCCCCTGCTGGGTTCCTCGCAGTGGCTGACACTAGCCCGTGCGGTGGCACGCAGTGGCACCAGGTGGCAGATGCTGACAGGGTCTGTGGGCTCCTTCCCCAGGGGGATGTGCTCATCACTTCCTGCACGTACAACACGCAAGACCGGGAACAGGCCACTGTGGTGAGTCCCCGAGCTGCTCCCGGGCGCCCAGGGCTGCGCTCGGCCTGGGGCGACTGACGGAGGATTCTAACACTCCCTCAGGGACTGTGGGGACCGTGGGGACCACTCCCTCGGGGACTGTGGGGACCACTCCCTCGGGGACCGTGGGGACCACTCCCTCGGGGACCGTGGGGACCACTCCCTCAGGGACTGTGGGGACCACTCCCTCGGGGACTGTGGGGACCACTCCCTTGGGGACTGTGGGGACTCCTAGGCCTCAGCTGGGAGCCTGTGAGAGACAGGACATCTCGGGGTCCGTCCAGACCTGTTGAGTCAGAGGTGTGGGTGGCAACAAGGGCGGTCTGTGGCTTCACAGGGCCCGGGTGGTTCCGACGCCGGTTCCATTGAGACACGGCTCCCACAGGCCTGTCTCAGCTCCTGGGGCCAGCGGGGGAGGGCCCTGGGGGGAGGGGTCGCCCGTGGCCAGGTGCTGTGACAGGGCTGCAACACCTGCACAGGTGACGGCAGAACTGACAAAACCTAAACACCAGGTCAGCAGCCACAGCGGGCAGGGGCCGCCTCACCAGGGAAGTGGCCGCCACGTGGGCGCAGAGCGTGGCGCAGGGCAGGGAGGGTCAGAGGTCAGAGGACAATCTGCAGGGGGACGGGAGCTCTGGGAAGTGGAGATGTTGAGGAGGGCGCCCAGCCCGAGGGCGGCCGGCAGGGCTCATGTCAGCTGGACGCAGACAGTCCCAGGAGGCGGCTCTGGACCTCCGGGGGCGGGGCCTGCCTCCACTCGTGCGCAGGCAGCCCCCGCAGACAGGTGGCAGGTGAGGTGTCACCTGAGCCAGCTGCCAGGCGTGGCGCTGATCCCCGCAGCTCCCAGCGGTCGTCCTGTGAACTGTGAGGTTCGGAGTGGGCCAGATCTCGGTCACACCCACCCTGACGGCCCCCGGACCCCCCGCCCTGCCACGGCACGGTCTGTGTGGCGTGCTCGGCGTGGACTCGGCGGAAGGGTGCCGCGCCCCGGCTGTCAGTCCCGCTCACCTCCCTCGACGGCTTCGCTGAGATGCGATCCACGTTCAATCCACTTACTTAGCGTGTGACTCAGTGGCTCTTAGCGTGTTCGCGGACACGTGTGACCGTCAGCACAGTCAATGCTAGAACAATTGTATCACCCCAAAAGGGAACCCCATACCCACTGGGCGGTCCCCGTCCCTGCCCTCGGCCCGCCCCCTGGAAACCGCGGATCTACTTACCGTCTCTAGGGATTTCTGGACATTTCGTGGACACGGAGGCAGACACCATGTGGCTTCTGTGTCTGGCCTCGCTCAGGCAGCGGGGCGCTGTCAGGCTTCTCCACGCGGTCGCCGGGTGGGGCCTGATAATGGCCCGCTGTGTGGACAGACCACGTGTTGCTTAGCCATCCACCTGTTGATGGACATCGGGGTTGTCGCCACCCCTCAGTTATTAGCAGTTTGCATGTCAGTCTCCAAGGTAGGAGTTTTTGTCTGCCTTTTCACGGCTGAGACGTGAAGGCTCAGAGAGGGAAGGCACCTGCCCAAGGACACACAGCTGACAGACGGTGCAGCTGGGATTTAACCTGGGGCTGCGGCCTGCAGAGGTCCAGCCACACCCACCCTGTCTCCCTCTGGGTTTGGGCGACAGCTGCTCTGGGCCAGGGTCACGAACTCTGGGGGCAGGAGAGTGTTGCCGGCCATTGGTTCTATGCAGAGGAGGGGCTCCTCTCCCATGGCAGCAGCTGACGCGGCGTGTTCAGCGCTGTTCTAGTGACATCCTGACCACGCTAAGCCTCGCCCAGACCTCTGAGGCAGGTGCCACCAGCAGGTGCAGCCAGGCTCTGAAACCAAGAGCACACGGCTCCCAGGGAGCAGGTGCCAGGCAGCCTGGCGCCTGAGCCCAGGTGCCAACCCGACACGGGCTGCTCTCGGCAGAGAGCCCTTTGTGCCATGAGTGGGTGGGAGCAGGAGCAGGGCTCCCGCAGGTGGCCCGTTCTGCAGGTGACCCGTTCTGAAGGTGCAGCTACCAGAACCAGGGTGGGAGGGACTTTGCTGGGCTTCCAGTGAGCAAACCCTGACAGGATCCCCGGGCCACCCCCGCAGTGACACTCCTGCTGAGTTGATGCCCTCCCCGGACACCTGGGCCTCCAGGGCTGGTGATGCTGCTGCTGGGGTTGTCTCAGACCCTTCCGCTGTTCTGGGGCTTCCCCTGGGTGGCTGCAGCCCAGCCCAGCGGGATCAAAGGCCCAGGCAGCTCCCCAGGCAGGGCCGGGCCTCTCACTCTCCACCTCCCCTGCTGATCCGAGAGGCAGTGGCCTTTGAAATTTGATTTCCTCCCCAAAGTAAAAGTCGGGAGGGGGACAGGCCTGCTGGGGCTGGGACTCAGTTCCCCTTTGATGTCTGCAGGGCCCGCAGAGGGGTGGGGAGGGAGGGAACTCAGAGAAGGGTGACCCTGGTGACCTGACATGTGCAGGACAGTGACAAAAGCTGGGAGATGAGGCAGGGCTCCAGGGACTGTCCAAACTGTCCCCCTACTCCCCACCCGGGTCTCCCTGGGCGGGGGCAGCCGAGGGAGGTGCCTGCTGGGCTCCCCGAGGTCCTCTGCTCCGCTGTGAAGCAGGGAATGCCCTTCTTCCCTTCAGCATCCACCAGCCAAAGGCAACCCCCAGCCCCACGCCCAGGCTCACCACGGCGGGTGCGGGGGGCTCCAGGCCTGCCCGTGCGTGAGGGCTCCCACCAGCCTGGTCCCTCCACCCTGCTGCTTCCTCCCCGGCCGACCGAGGTCCCAGGGGCACCAGCTCTGAGACCAGCGACCCAGCCAGGGGCTTAACAGGGCGGGCGGTGGGGACTCGGAGAAGGCCTGCCCTGCCCCCCACGCTAGGACCAGGCTGTGGGGTGCCCTGGGAGGCTAAGGCTGGAGGCCATTGTCACAGCCTATCGTCAGGGCCTCCTCCCCGGGACCCCCTGCTCCTCTCAGCCCAGTTCCGAGAATGACAGGGGTTGGGTCCTCGGTGGGAAGGGCCCCCTCGCCATTGTCAGTGGAAAAGAAGCCAAACTCCGTAAAATAATCCTAAAGAGATTGATTCTGAGCTGCATGTTGTTCACACCACCCCCAGCTCCAGCCCTCACTGCAGGTGGAGGTCAGGAGGCCACATCCACTCCTGCCGTGACACTGACTTTGCAGCAGCCACCACGGGGCTCGCCCTTGTCCTCTCTGAGCCTCAGTTTATGTGCCCGTAAAGTGGGTGCAGCAGTACCCCCGTCTGCCCGCCCGCTTCCATTTTTCTTTAGAGCATGATCACCACCTGCTAGGAGTTCACCTGTCAGAGGCTTGTGGCCTCCCCTCCCGCCAGGGCGGGGCCCCATGTGGGCAGGGACGTGTCCCTGCTGTCCCCGGGGGCTGGGACACGGCTGACACTGGACGAATGGGCGCCGTGAGCAAGCAGACGTGGGGAAAGCCGCTGGCCGGCGGCACCCGGGAGTGGCGGGCCGGGGTGACGGGTCCTCTCTGACGCGCAGGGGGGCCTGGGGACGCAGGAGGAGATGTGCGTCAACTACGCGCACTACTACCCCCGCACGGAGCTGGAGCTCTGCAAGAGCGCCGTGGACGCCGGCTTCCTGCAGGAATATTTCCACGTCGTGAACAGGTAAAGCGCAGCACGCGCTCTGTCCCGGGACCCCGGCGAGGACCGCCAGGCAGGGGGTGAACAGGAGGCGTCGGGTTCAGTGCAGGGGCGGGGGCGGGGCAGGCGTGTGGCCCCCGACCACGGGCGGTGCCTGCACTGGAGGGGATTCCCGACCCACCTCGGCGACAGGAGACACGACGCCCCTGCTGGTGGCGGTGGGGGCCGGGAGGCAGGTCGGCGCCCACCCCCATCCTCAGGGAGGCGGCTGTGACCCGTGGGGCCCCCTGCCCGTCTGCCACGGTCCAGCTGCTCGCTCCCCCAGGTTCAACAGCGAGGACGTCTGCACCTGCCGCGGGGCCTCCGTCCCCGAGCAGTTCGCCTCTGTGCCCTGGAACTCCTTCAGCCGAGGCGTGCTCGAGGCCCTGTACGGCTTCGCACCCATCTCCATGCACTGCAACAAGTCCTCGGCCCTGCGCTTCCAGGTATGCCCGCTGGGGACGCTGAGGCCGCCCGGGCGCAGGCCTGGCCCCCAGGCACATCCTCGCCCTTTCCGGTGCCTGGGGACGGGTCCCGGCGCTGCCCGAGCCCCTGTGCCCGGATCTGCCCCAGGCCCCATGGAGGAGCCCGCTGGGCCACGGAACCAACCTGCCGGCAGGAGGCAGCGACCGAGGGTAGCACCTCCACTTGGGACTAATCCCCTCGGAGGTGGGAGCGGGGTGCCGGCAACCGCCCTGGGAGCCTAAAAATAAAGTGCTGGGGGAGGGGAGGGGAGGAGCTGCCAGCCGGCTCCCCCCCACCGCTCAGCCCAGAGCCACCGATTGGCAACATCTGGGCCGTGCCATCTGGGCCCAGCGCGGCCAGGCACTGAGGCCCACGCGGGGTGAGCCCCACGGGGCGCCGCGGCGTGGCCAGCTGGGAAGACCCGTCCCGGAGCGTTTGAGGGATGGATTAGCGGCTAAATCAAAGGCTCCCAGCGTGAGGGAAGGGCTCGTGCTGGGCAGCAGCGTGGGGTGGGTCTGACGTGCCTGAAGACGGCATGCGATGTAGCCGTGTCGGAGAGGAACGGCCTGTGCCCAGGGGCTCCAGCTGCCATGGCAGCGGGGTTGGGGAGTGATTGAGCTGAGGGGAGGGCAGGGAGGGGGAGAGGCCCGAATGGCCCCAGGTTCCTAACTAGGCAGTGGCGTAGCCAGGGGAGGGGACGCTGACCAAGGTGGGGATCCCCCAGGAGCAGGTTGGGGGAGGAGAGGAAGTCCGTCTGGGACAAGGTGAGTTTGAAGGCAAGCACCCAAAGGCTGCCGGGAAAACTGGCTGGGCGATGGCAACCTGCCACTCTCCCCAGCCTCAGTTTCCCTCCTGGTCCCTTCCTTGCAGGGGGAGTGGGACCTGCAGCCTCTGCCCAAGATCGTCTCCACGCTGGAAGAGCCCGCCCCCCGGTGCCCCGCCATCCGCTGCCCGAGCCCTGCGGGCCCCACCGTGGTCAGCATTGCGGGGGGCAGACATTGAGGGGTCCCGTCCCCACCGCCCCCTGCTGTCCCTGTGGGCTCCCACCGGCTCCGTGCGCCCTGCCACACCAAGAGCCCCTGGAACAGCGCTGTGTGCCCAGGATGAGGGGCGGGACGACCCCTCCCCGAGGCCATGTGCCGGCCAGCCCCGCGCCCAGAGCCCTGCATGTCTGAGGGGCCCCGAGAGCCCCCACGCCCGCCTGGACCAGCTGGACCGCGGCCCCGCCCACACCCCGTGCTCACTGTAGGATAACCCGCCGCAGCGGCCCAGCGTCCAGCGCAAAGCCCTGTCCCGCCTCGCCGCTGGTCCTGCTGGGACAGCAGCCGTGGTGGGCACAGCCCCGCCCGGCCGGCTCGTGCCGAGTTGATTTCTGTCGGTGCGCCGTGCGTGGTGGTGCCGGCGCTGCTGAACGCATCTCCGAGAAGGGCTAGCGTTTCGTGGTGGGCGGCTTCCCTGCCAGGGAGCAGGACACGGCATTTAACTAGTTAGAGACTCGCCTGTGGAAATCGCTCTGTTGCGGAGTAGATAGATACTTCCGCCCACCGGAAGGGAAGCCCCAACCACAGCTGTCACCACCACCATGGCTGGCCGGCGACGATCCCGGCTCCTGGGCAGGGCTGGGGGCGCGGACCTGTCAGCCCCGGGGTGCTGCTGCTGCCTGGCGGGACAGGCGGGCACAGACCCGGCCCTGGCGCTGACCCCCATTAAAAGCCTGGCTCCACCACTCACGGAGGTGTGACTTGGTCCTCTCATCTGCCTGAGCCTCACTTTCCTCCTCTGTAAAACGGGCTGATGCGACGGCAAAGCTCACACGGCGGCACCCAGGGGACGTGGAGACGCTGGCCATCCGGGCCGCCGCCCCGAGCCAGCCGGTGCCACGCACTGTGCCCGCAGCGCGGCTGACCCGGGCCAGTGTGGGCCGCCTCCCGCCAAGGTGGCTTCTGGAGGGAGACAGATTCCTCTCCGTTCGGCCAGGTCGGCGAAACATGCACAAGGATGGCGGGGAGATGGATGGGCCTGGGTCCCAGACGGCAGCTAGGAGGCGGCTTCTCCTCCCACGGGCGCTTCATCACAGCCGGGGCTTGTCGGGCCAGACGAGTCCGTAAATCAGGGCTGCTCGAGGCCCATAAGTCACGGGCGGAGTCGCCGGGAGATGCCAGGCGCGATGGAGCCTGGGCCCCAGCCCTCCGTCATCTTTACGGCCTCGGTGACAGGTGGAGGCCCGTGGGGGATGGGCGGGGAGCAGCCTCCGCCGGAGAAGCCCCTTCCAGCCCCGATGACCGCAGCCAGAGAAGGGTCCTAGGCCGGCTGCAGCTCTGGGAGGGGGCAGGGGAGACCCGCGGGCTGGGGGCAGGGCTGACCTCCCGATCCCGAACACCCGGGAGGCCTCGTGGCCGGCTGAGCTCACGGGACACCGAGATTCACAGCGGGAAGAGCCTGGCCCAGGCCCCGGAGATCCGTGATCAGGAATCCCACCCGGAGTTCACAGGCTTCTCAGCGACACCCTCACCCCACTGGCTCTCCCTTGCAGCTGGTCACCCCCTTCCCCCAGTGGGCAGCCCATGGGAGGACCCCAGAGACCACGCCCCACCCCACTCTGGGTCAGCAAGAGCCAGCATCCAGGTGGGACCCATCACCTGTGCCCCCCGGTTCTGGGGCCGGCCCGGCAAACCTGTGAAGGCTGCTCGGTCTGCTCCCTTGACAGGGGCAGAAAGCGAGGCCCTGAGACCTAAAGTGAGGTGCCAGGGTCGCCCAGAAGTGAGCCCAGGTCTGGGCCGCCACCCCGCACCCCCTACTGATGACCAGCATTTGCCCTGGAGCCAGTGCTCCATTCCCCAAACCACCTGCCAGGGTGAGGGTGCTGCCTGCCTGGTCTCTCCTGCCTGCCCCACGCCAAAGGGACCCCAGGCTCACCTGTCCTCTGAGTCACAGGGGTGGTGGGAGGAGCCTGGGCCTGAGACTGGCAGCCCAGTCCCCATTCCCACCTCTGCTATGTGGCCCTGGGTAACTTGCTCTCCCTCTCTGGGCTTGGGTCTCCCCATCCATCCCTTGAGGAGAGAGTTCCCTAGTCTCCCAGGGAGAGGGGTGCTCGGGTGACGCAACTCACCAGCTGTTAAATGCCGGGAGCTCCGGGTGAGGGGGGCTCACGGCCAGTGTTGGGGGCGGCCCTGGGCAGGGCACGGCAGGACAGGGGTGCTCCGGGCCTGTGCTGTCTGGTGGCCGATGGCCTCATGTGGTATTTAAGTTTATTAACTATTAAGTTGGTTAAAATGACATAAGCTGGAACACTTGGCTTCCTGGTCACACCTGCCCATCTCAGCACTCAGTGGTGACAGGTATCCCGGGCTCCTCTACCGGGCAGTGCAGGGACAGAGTGTTTCCGCCGTCACGGAAGGTTCTGCTAGACAGTGCTGGCCGGAGTGGGCTCCAGACAGCAGCAGGTCAGCTGAGCACCCTGGGGCCACGGCCGGAGCCCCCCAGGTCGGCCAGGTTGCCTTAGGTCAGCCCTGCCCTGGGGCTGCCGGGACGGCCGGGGGCGCAGGGTTCCCCCAGGGCATTCCGGGCAGGGCCCGCCTGCCTGGGAAGGACCGCCCGGCTTGGGCGAAGCCTCCGCCTCCTTGGCTAAGGGACAGCAGGGCCCCCACTGGCCACTGCAGCCACCAAAAGGCCCCAGCAGGCGTCCTAATGCCACATGGAGAGCAGGCTTGGGACAGACACTCTCCCGCTCCCCAACTGTGACAAGATCTCCAGTCCTGGACGCCCCCAACCCCAGCCTGCTGAGCAGGGGGGACACTGAGCCCCAGGGCTCCCCGGTTGCTCCCAGCTTCTCCCTGCTCGTGGCAGCGGCTCGCAGACCCCGGCCCGGGCGGGGGCGGGGCATGGCCCTTGCAAATACACTGAAAACACCGGAGATTCCTGGGGACAGGTCCCCCTCCTCTCTCCCACGCCCTCTCCTGAACATGACAATCATTTACCTGCGCTCTGCACGCTCAGCCGCTGGGCCCGTCAACCCCAGGGCAGACCCTTCTGCTTTCCTGGAAGGTTCCCACTGGGGCCCTGGGGATCTGTCGGCAGAAGATTCTAGAGTGAACCAGAAGGCTGGAACACCTCGCTCCATGTTTCCGAACCTCGGGGGGCTGAGTCGTAGGCGCCCTTGAGAACCATCAGGGCTCTCGAGGGGGGGGCGGTCCAGAAACTGACCACAGCTCATTTCACTCGTAAACAGAGGAGGTCTCCCCCGCCGAGGCCACTGCCTGAGGCAGCCCCTCTGCCCCCGACGTCCCTCTGGCCCTGGTCTCACCCCTTCACCCCACCACTCCTCGTGCAGCCTGAGATTCCGTCAAGAGCCCGTGTGAGCCAGGGCCCGTGGCAGGCCCGGGGACGGCCCCGTGAGCAAGACCTGCTGCCGTCACGAGGCTCGTGTCTGAGCGGGAGACAGCTACAGACAGACGCAGGAGGAAGGCCTGGGGCCGGCGGTGCTGGGTGCTGGGGAAGGCAGGTCAGGAGGCGAGAGGGTGGCAGGGTGCAACTTAAACAGGCTGCCAGGGACAGCCTCACGGGGCAGGATGTGCCACTAACATGATATCTAGGGGAGGGCCTTTGGGCAGAGGGAGCGGCCAGCCGTGCAAAGGCCCTGGGGTCGAAGGGTTGCAACTGGGCAGCAGAGTCCAGCAGGACCAAGGCGGTCGCCAGAGGCCAGGGAGGACCCATGGAGGGGAGAGCTGGGGCCAGGCCCAGACACACCTGGAAGGCAGAGCTGGCGCGAGGTGCTGGCAAACTCTACAATGTGAAGGAGGAGAGGATGAGGGCCACACACGGCACTTCACCCAGGACGGGCGCACTGCCCAGGCCACATGGCAGGTCGACTCTGCCCCAGGACCTTAGCACGGCAGGCTCATGGTCCACCACCACTTCAGTCTGCCCCTTGTGCCCGTCCTTCCCAAACACCTTCACGGACATTTCTATCCGCTGCGCCGGAGGAGGTGGGCTCGGCGCCATCTCCATGCCTAGGTGTCCGGACGCCAAGGGAGGGGCGGGGAGCGGGTCCCTCGCCCTGCCAGCGGGGTCTTCCCCATTACCCACAGGCGGGCCAGCGGCACCACGTGCTCCCCTCGCCCCGATGCGTGCAGGCCGTGACGGGGAACCGGGACAGGTGCATCCCTGACAGCCCTGGTGCAGCCAGCCGGGGCCGCCCGCTCCAGCTGACGACTACAGGCACTAGCAGAAGGCCCTGCGCACCCGCCCTCCGCAGGGGTGGATGAGAGGGGCCTATGCACCCGCCCTCCGCAGGGGTGGATGAGAGGGGCCCGTGCACCCGCCCTCCACAGGGGTGGGTGAGAGGGCCCTGTGCACCTGCCCTCCACAGGGGTGGGTGAGAGGGCCCTGTGCACCTGCCCTCCGCAGGGGTGGATGAGAGGGCCCTGCGCACCCGCCCTCCGCAGGGGTGGATGAGAGGGCCCTGCGCACCCGCCCTCCGCAGGGGTGGATGAGAGGGCCCTGCGCACCCGCCCTCCACAGGGGTGGGTGAGAGGGCCCTGTGCACCCGCCCTCCACAGGGGTGGGTGAGAGGGCCCTGCGCACCTGCCCTCCACAGGGGTGGGTGAGAGGGCCCTGTGCACCCGCCCTCCACAGGGGTGGGTGAGAGGGCCCTGTGCACCTGCCCTCCACAGGGGTGGGTGAGAGGGCCCTGTGCACCTGCCCTCTGCAGGGCCAACACCCCACCCAGGCCCCTCCCAGGGGCCTCGGGAGCCCAGGCGCGGTGGCGCCGGCACACAGGCCGTGTCAGGGGCTCAGGCCCCCTTCCTCCCCTTCTGACTTCCTGCCACGCTCTGCTGTGACGATTAGACTCCTTCAAGGCACAGTTCGCCTGAAACTCCTGACAGGCAGGGCTCAGCCACCGTGAGGGTCATGGTGCTCATTTTGTCCCAGAAAAATCTTAGAAAGTGCAGGTATGAAACGAGGTGTCTTTAGAATAGAGCCCAGGGGACCTGGCCTGTCTTCCAAAACCAACCCTGGGCCTCCCACTTGGGGGCCCTGGTGTGGCCAGACAGAGCTGCGGAGCCTGGGAGGTGGCACCCGCTGGCTGCTGTCACCTCAGTGACCCAGGCTGGGCTGCTTGTCCTTGGCTGAGGAGGAAACACAAACACCGCAGGGAGCAGGCTCAGGGCGGCTTGTGCCCCAGCTGCAGCCCCTGACAGTGAGTTGGGTGGAACCGGGGCTCGGGCCTCCCCCGTCCTCAGCCTCTCCTGGGACAGGCCCAGCCCAGGGTCGTGGCCAAGCCGCAGCCGGGGGAGCAGGCCAGGCCATCTGGGGAGCCCCTCCCTTCCCGCCGTCCTTCCCTGGCTGCAGGCAGCCACCTCCTCCCAGCCAGGCCCTCGGGGAGCCGGGAGGCTGCAGGTGTTCCGCAGCCTGGACTGCGCGAAAGCCAGGGGCCCCCGCCACAGACTCGGGGGCAAACTGTCTCTCCAAAGGCCGTCTGCAACCACAGTCTTCCCACGGCTTCCACTCGGCCCGCCCGGCCTGTCCCAGCTCAGCCTCCAGCGGGCCGCATGGAATGAGAACGCCCAAAGGCGTCCAGGGCCACCTGCACCCAGCTGCCTGCGTGGTGCTGTGGGCACCGGCTCCACCGTCCCCTGAGCGCCCGCCCCTGCCCTCGGCACACGGCGGGGCACACGGGCAAAACCACGTGGTGCAGCTTCCCGGGGCTGGCCTGGCCCCTCGGTGGCCCAGTGCAACAAAGGGCGACAAAGTCCTTCCACCCCGGACCAGGGCATGAGGGCCAAGGACGGGGCTGGGCTCACCAGGGACAGCAGGGGCACCCCTCACCCAGCAGGCCGAACGCCCTGATGCCAGGACAGGCATGACGGAAGGGCCAGAGCAGGGGACAGGGGACAGGGGACAGGGCAGCAGCCACGACCGAATCGGCCCCAGGCCCAGCGAGGGTGGCGTGGGCAGGAGCTACGTCCCAATCCACAGCAAAGACGAAGGTCACCCAGGAGAGAGGTCCCATCAGGCTCTTGCCCAGAGGTCACCCCTCCACCCTGGCCTGGTGAGCGAGGGGCTCAAGGGGAAACCGAGGCAGGAGCTGGCACTTCTGTGTGGGTGAGGGAGGGCATTAGTCCGAGCCCCCACGTCCTGCTTCTGCTCACCGATTTCACGGAGAACAGGGGGCACAGGCAGGGCGGGAAGACCTGCCCAGCTTCCTCCCGGAGAGCCGAGAAGCCACCACCTGCGGCCCCTGGGGCGGCCTCAATCTCAGGGGCAGGGCGATGCCACCCGCGCCGCACCCATGGCAGATGGTGCCCGTCAAACCCCGCTTCTCCCCGACCCCAGGCACCCCTCGACCAAGCCCCCCAGGCGGCCCACTGCCCAGCGTGGGTTAGAACGAAGCTGAGCCTGTCACCTCCTGGCTTTTGCACGTTTTATAGCATCTGCCAAGCACCTGGTGGAGGCGCCCAGAGGACGGAAGTCCGATCCCGGAGCCCCGACGTTTGCAGGAGGACGGGCTGGATCGGAGCAGCCCACCCTCTGCCACGACCACAGGACAGCCCGCCTCGGTCTCTCTGTCCGTGTCTGGCGTGGGGGTGTTGGCGGGACCAGGCCCAGGCTAAGGAGGGCCCGGGTTGTGGCCTGGGCCCAGGGTTTGGGAACCGTGGCAGCGAAGGACGGCGAGGCTGGGGCAGCAGGCGTCCGGACCCCCGAGTGGCGGTGGCCCCATCAATAGGTCCCCTTCACCCGCTTGCCGTCGGGGTCGAAGGGAGATTTCAGGTGGGCCCGGGCGGCGAAGGTCACCCCCATCCTCTCCAGGGTGTAGTTGCCGCTCCTCACAAAGTCCGGCGAGACCTGGGAGCAGAGGCCGGACGGGGTCACTCGGTGCTGGCGGGTGCTGGGCCTCCCCGCCCTGCAGGCAAACCCGTCCCTGCGCCAGAGCCTCCTGCTGGGACCCCAGCACGCACAGCGCAGGCGGAGCTCGGGTCCGTCCACATGCCCTGCTCGGGGCCTGCGGATGCGGCATCCGGCAAAGCCAGGTCCGGTGGGATTCGCCCTCGGGACGACCCGCCTCCGGCCCCAGTGGTGCCGGGTCCCTGGGACAGCAGCAGCCCGTCTCCCCGGAACCCGGGCGAGCGCAGCGGCTGGAGCACCGCCAGGCGGCTGGCGTCCAGCAGGCTGGAGTCCCGGGGGGCAGGGGCGGCCGGAACGGCTTTCCAGACAGCCTGGCCCCGGTGGGCCCCGCCCCACGCCCCGGCTTGGCCTTCCCAGCAAGCCCTGGGGGAAGACACAGCCTGCACACGGCACTCCGCCCCTGCAGGCCAGAAAGGTGGGAAGTGGAGGCAGAGGCACCCCGCCTCCGGCCGTCCAAGTCTGTCCTGGCACTTGGCCGTCGACAGGCTCCCGGGGCAGCGCCTGGTCTCGCCGGCCGTCTGCGCAGCCTCCCACGGCCAAGGGCCAGGCCACTGGGTGGCCGTGGGGTCAGGGTGTAGAAGGGAGGCGGGGAAGAGTGTGGGTCTCAGCAACGTGGGGTCCACCCCCCACCACGGGGAGAGGGTGGCCGGGAGCCAGGGGTTCTAGCCTTGCCTGCGCCTCCTTGCGAGCGGGGAAAGCCGGCAGCCGCCGGAGCCAGACTCTCTCGGGAAGGGAACAGAGGGACGGCCTCGGGGCTGTGGTGTGGCCGGAGTCGTCCTCCTGCTCGGGGCTGGGCCTCAGCCGGCAGCCTCCCTGTGCCCAGGATTGGGGCGCGGCGCAGGTGCGGGTGTGGGGCCCAGCGGGGGCTGGGGAAGGGGACTCACCGGCCCGCCGTGGGGGTCGCGGACGTAACCGTAGGCAATGGTCTTGTCCAGGGCGAACGCGAAGCCGGCCCTGCGGGTGTGGCCCACCACCTGGCCGTCCCTCCAGATGGCCTCCAGGCCGAACATGGGCACTTTCCTGGGGGAGGAGCAGACACGGCTGGGCCCGACAGCCCGGCGGGGACACGCCTGCTTCTGCCTGCAGGAAGGGGCGGCGCGTGTGCATGGCGGGTCTGCGGGGGCCCAGGCGCAGCTCTGCCTGGATAGACTGAGTGGACGGGACATGGCGAGACCAGGACCCGCCTGGTGTTCTGGGAGCGAGCGCCCAAACCCCGCCGGGCGCACTTGGCTCTGGCTCACCCTCACGGCGAAACTTGCCCTTTATGAAAAGGACTTTATTACACGTGATATGTGACCACTCACTGCAATTTTGGGAAATGCAAAGTAGGAAGGTCAAGGAAAGATGTAACCAGAACCCAGGACACGGCTGACGCCGCGGCGCCAGTCTGCAGGCTTTGCCTGAGGTCCGGTCCTCACAGCGGGACAGCGGGAAGCCACGCTGAGTGAGAAACACCCGGCAGGTTCAGTTTGCCTCCTGCGCCTGCAGCCCGAGGCCACACCGTTTAAGGCCCACGGGTCAGGCGTCAGGGCGAGGCTCGAGGGAGGTTTGGTGACGTCTCCCGGGCAGGCGCTGAGCTCACTCTCTGGGCTCTGATCCTCTCCCCTACCCCCTCACTCCCGACACTTCTTTAGAAGGCTCCAGAAATCTGGGAGGAGTGGCACCATTTGTGGCTGGCTGTCGGCTACGGGCCAACAAAGCCCAGAGACGCCGGGCCTTCCTGCTGCCACCCAGAGCCCCGCAGGTGGCACAGGTGGGCACTGGCGGGCACTGGCACCGGCATGGCACTGTGGTCTCAGAGCCACCGGCAGCTCCCAGGGACATTCAGGCCTGGAGTGATGAGCTGTCATCGGCTCATCAGCTCCAGCCGCCCCTTAGCGGGGGGAGCCGGGGTCAGGTCCCCCAGGCGGGGTCTCTCCGCCCACCTCTGCCGTGTGGCGGGGCCTAGCCCCGGTGCCTGGTGCCCCGTGGTCTCCTTTGCAAGTGTGGGTGGCAGCCCCAGCCAGGCCCTGTCACCCCATTGCAGGGCTGAGGACGGGAGGTCCCAGCACGGTGACCAGGAGGCCGGGCTCCAGGGCAGGCGTCCCCCTTCCGTGGCACTTGGCCATGACCCCCCCACGGAGGGCTGGCTTGGCTTGGCAGAGCCCTCCTCTTTCAGGGTCTGTGTTCGGGGAGCATGTGCCTTCCCCCGGCCCACACCCGGCCCGGCTCTGTCCTGCCCCTGCCTGGCCCGGGAGGGGCCTGGGTTTGAACCTCGGCCTTGTAGTCAGACAGTAACAGAGTGGGACTCGGTTTCCCCATCTGTAAAGGGCTGTCGTGTGCACGCTGGGAGGGTGTGGCTGGCGTGCGGGACGTCTCGGTACCGGGGGCTTTGGCTGCTGGGGGCGGTCCCTCCCCGAGGGCCCCGGGAGCGGGGACACTCACTCCTCCACGGTGAAGCACACCAGGCGGCGGCGGAGGCCCGCGGCCCGCTGCTGCTCCAGGGCCTCGCGCCCCAGGAAGGGCACGGCGGACTTGAGCTTGCAGGTGAAGGCCAGGCCCGCCTCCAGGGGGCTGTCGTCCGGCCGCAGGTCCGCGTGCCAGTGCCGGTAGCCTGCGGGAGGGGACAGCGGGCGGGTCGGTGCCCTCTGTGGGGGGCCCTTTAGAAGACACATGCAGACGCTGCCGAGCCCCCCCACCCCCGCCCCAGCCCCCGGCCCCCACGCAACCCAGGCACATCCGCTCTGGAAGGTTCCCCTGGGGAGGGTGGCACCCAGCCCACCATCGGGCCGGGGGCGCCGGGAGGGACTTGAGAGGGGCCTGGGTGATGCCAGGAGGGACTTGAGAGGGGCCTGGGTGACGCGGGGAGCCGCCCCTCCGTGGGGTGAGGGAGGGGCTTCGTCCAGGAGCTCCGGCGCCCGCTGGGACCTGCAGAGCGCCCAGGGGCCCGAGGCGCTGGTCCAGACCCAGCTCTGGCCCCGGCCCGGTGTGTGCTGGGTGGCGACCCCAACGCCACGTCTGGGCCCGGCACGGGAGCCCCCACTCCCAGGCAGGGGCGAGGTGTGCCTGAGGGCAGGAGGGTCGGGTGGGGAAGGAAGGAAGCCACCGGGAACGGCAAACCGCCGCCCGGCCTCACCTTTCTCGATGCTCAGGGAGTCGATGGCGCGGTAGCCCGCGTTGACGAGGCCGCGCGCCTTCCCCGCCGCCATCAGCGCCCTGTACACAGGCAGGCAGGACGCCCAAGGGACGTGCAGCTCCCAGCCCAGCTCGCCCACGAAGGACAGCCGCACCGCCCGGACCTGGGGACGGGTCGCAGCTCAGACTCCCCGGGGCCGGGGCACCGGTCCTGCCGCCCCCCTTACGGCCGTGGGGCGTGTCAGCCAGACGGCCACCGGGAAACGGGATCTCCCAACCCAAGGAGGGCTCCCTCGAGCCGCCCTGGAAATCCTTAAGGGGAGGCAGGGAGGGAGGCAGGGAGGGAGGCGGTCGTCTGGGGCTCCCCATTTGCAGAGCGCAGATCTAAGTGACTGTGCCAGTTTTTTGTCACAACAAGTGACCATGACGGGGCGGCTTAAAGTAACAGAAATTAGCTCTTGAGGCCGGGCGCGGTGGCTCACGCCTGTAATCCCAGCACCCTGGGAGGCTGAGGCGGGTGGATCACTCAAGGTCAGGAGTTCGAAACCAGCCTGAGCAAGAGCGAGACCTCGTCTCTACTAAAAAATAAAAAGAAATTAATTGACCAACTAAAAATATATATAGAAAAAATTAGCCGGGCATGGTGGCGCATGCCTGTAGTCCCAGCTACTCGGGAGGCTGAGGCAGGAGGATCACTTGAGCCCAGGCATCTGAGGTTGCTGTGAGCTAGGCTGACACCACGGCACTCACTCTAACCCGGGCAACAGAGTGAGACTCTGACTCAAAAAAAAAAGGAAGAAAGAAAGAAAAGAAAGAAAGAAATTAGCTCTTGAGGTTCTGGAAGTGTGGGGGCCACTCTTGCTGGTCACCCCACGGAGCCCCAAGGGGCAAGGCCTGAGCACTCAGCCTGGGACCACCGTGCACACGGCAGGGCCACGGAGAGCCCCGGCCCCGGAGGCGCCGACCCCGCCCCGCCCGGGTGGAGAAGCCCGCAGGGTCCGCGCAGCAGTGCAGGGCCGCCGTGCCGCCGCTGACCGGCTCCTCGTGACCCTGCCACGCCAGTCGCGCCGCCACCAAGGGGCCGCTTCTCAACGCTCTCGAAACAGCGCAGATTTGCGCTGAATTCCCATTTGCCCAGACCTCCCAGAAAACTCAAAATTGACCCAGCAAAGGTGCTGTTGGCATTTCCCCGCGTCCCTGGTGCCAGCCGTAGGCCCCTGACAGAGGTCACCTTGTCACCGGGCTCTAATTTTAGACAGCGTACGCAAGAGCTTGGGGCTCAAAGCCAGCCTCATTTTGAAACAGGGAAAATAATTTTTACCGCACGCCCATGAGCGGCCCCAGGGTTGCAGACTCCTGTTGGGACGCATGCTCCCTGCCCGGCCCGGGGAGATGGCTGGAGTCCGGGTGGGATGGAGCCGCCCCCTCTCCCGGCGCCCAGCGAGGCTGGAGTCGGTCCTCCGTTCCCAGCGCGCACCCGGCCCGCAGCAGGCGCCCGAGACAGACAACGGACAAGGACACAGACGGAGAGCCCAGAGAGAGACCCTCGCGTACCGCCGAGCCCTTCACTGGGAAGCCGGTCTCTCCAACCAACGGGGCCGGGAAAACCGGGTGTCCCTGTGCAGAGGCATGAAGCTGGCCCACGTCTTATGTCGCAGCCAGAAATTTACCCGAAACGGAACGCAGACCTCACCGTGAGATCTACGACCGCACCACCTCTAGAAGAAAGCGTAGCGGGATCGGAAACGGCCACGGTGTCTGGAGTACAACGCCAAGGCAGGGCAATGGAAGCAAACACAGCCAGACGGAGACGCGTCAAACGTACATATGTTTGTGCACGAGGAAACGCTGACGACAGAGCAAAACGGAAACCCACGGGACGGGAGAAAGTATTTGTGAATCATGTATCTGATAAGGGTTTTTATCCAGAGTAAATAAAAAATGCTTACGACTCAACAACCAAAAAAAAAATCAAACACCCCCATTAACCACTCCGGTACGGCGTTCACTGGCCACGACGCCTCGCCCACAGCCGGCACTCACAGTCCGCACGGTAGCTTGCGCTGTGAGTTGACAACACGTCCGTTTTGCTCTCGTGTGACAAGGAAAGCTTTAAAGCACTGAAAGCTTGTTTTACTTTACAGGCAGCTTTTCTTGTCATGCAAATCAGAATAGGTAACATATACATGTGTGTTTCTATTACATTATTTTTAAACGTTCACAATTTTATTCTGGTAAATGAAAAACTAGAAAAGTCAATTCAAAATTATAGACTAAAGTCGACACTCGGGTGTGCGCCTTCATGTCACGGCTGTCGACTACAGTCGACGCTTGTACCAAAATGGTTAAAAAATGGGCAAATCCCTTGAATAGACGTTTCTCAAAGGAAGAAGTGCAAACGGCCAGCGAGCGCATGAAGAGATGCTCTAGGTCCCTGATGACAGGAGAAACGCAAACCAAACCTCCGTGGGAGATCAGCTCACGCGACATGAGGACAGCAACAGAGAATAACTCGTGCTGCCGAGCCGCGGAAACTGGAGCCCTCGTGCACGGCTGGGGGGACGGCGCAAGCGCCGTGGAAATGGCAGGTGCAGAGCTGCCATGGCAGGCGCACTCCGGTGTGACGCAGGGGCAGGGAAAGCGGGGTCTGGTGGGGTGCCTGCACCCTGAGTGCACAGCGGCGTTACTTGAGGCACCAAGCGGGGGCGACCCGAGCATCCGTGGGCACAGGATGCGCAGAGCGCAGCCCGACCGCGCACAGGAAGGGTGTCCCCACGCCGCAGCAGCAGGGGCGAACCCGGGGCGTCGTGCCAAGTGCACTGGGCTGGCACCAGAGGGTCAGGAGCCGTGAGACCCACCCGCGCAGTCCCTGGGGTCTCCAACTTCGCAGGAATAGGAAGTGGAGCGGGGTTGCCAGGGGCGGGGACGGGGATAGGGACTTGTTCACGGGGACAGAGTTTCCGTTTTACAAAATGAAAACATTCTGGGAGTTCGTTTCACGACGACGCGAACGCACTTAACAGGACTGAACCGCTCACTTCAAGATGCTTAAGATGGTAACAGCCAACTGGCCAGCGACCCAGCCCTCTCCTCCGTGACAGGAAACCGAGGCCGGAGGGACTGAGGGACCACCTGCACCTTTGCAGCGTCCTCACCCTGTCCAGGCGCCAGGGACAGAGGGGCCTCGAGGGGCCCCGGACGCAGGCGCAGGCACTGTCCCTCCACGGCATGGAGAACGCCGCCCGCCCCCGGCACTCACGGCCGGCGCGGGGCAGGTGGGCGTCAGGCCGTCCGGCCGGAGCAGGCACGGCGGCTGGGGGCAGGGGCTCCGGAGACGCAAATCAGCCCCACGTTTCGCCCCTGCAGGCGGGCAGCCCTTTGAGTCCCAGCTTCCGCTTCTCGAAGCCAGGCGCCCAGGTACCGTGGGGCCACTGTGGGGCCGCGGGACGCGCTCGGCGCAGCACTCACTGCAGATGCCTCGGGCGCCCGCCGCTCGGCAAGGCGGGTGCTGCTGGCACCCCCACTTCGCAGACAAGGAAACGGGGCTCGAGAGGCTCAGTCGCTTGCCCAGGCCCAGGGATGTCCTGGAAAATGTTTCACAGTCAGCTCCGGGGGGCGTGGGGGGCAGTTCTGCAGCATTTACCACTTTCCATGGTGTGAACTCTCCGGCCCTGGCCGATTCCAAGCCACCATGACCCTCCAGCCAGCTCGCTGGTTTTCCTGCAGGTTTAGCTGTCGGCTCTCAGAGCCGGCGTGGCAGCCAGCAATCGCTGAGAAGGCCACGCCGCACCATGCCAGTGGCAGAGCGAGCGTCAGCTGGCCATTCCCAGCTCTGGAGCAGGAGCCGGCACCGTGGGACCCGCTCTCCCCTCCCCCCCCAACTCTGAGCATTTCTGGGCGGGAGAGGATGCGCTCAGATCTCAGCAAAGCGTGGGTCTGGGGGATTCGATGCTGGGCACATCACCGCACGTCCCGCCAGCCGTGCGGTGGCGAGGGCTCTGGATCCAGGGAGGTGCCGGCCCTGGCCTCGGCTCAGCACCAGGGCCATGCCGGCGCCCCGAGCGGTGGGGGCACTCTGGCCGTGTGCGTCATCGGAACCAGCCCGGAGCACGCCTTTCTGGGTCAACACCGCGGGAGAGCTTAAGCAGATGTGCCCACAGACACAGGCTGACACGCCCGACCTTTTCAGATCACATAGGCGCATGGCGGTTTTACAGGGTTGCAGGGCATTTTGTTGTGTGACGACACCCTCGACATAGCAGGCGTATCCTCCAGACTCGGACATCCTGAGGATAGGAGGACCCCAGGCGCCCCGGAAATAAAGGCGGGCTGAGATTAGAGCATGTGCAACCTTCTGCAGGGTCTGGGCCTTCCAACCCACAGGAGAGGAAAGAAGTAAGTTGGTGGTAGGACTGGAGCAGCTTTGTTTTTCCAACCTTCTGGAGACACCCGTGATTCTAAAAGCATCCCACTGGGGAGCACTCACTCTCTCCCATTTGTCTGGCGCAGAAGTTCATGTGTAGGGGGAGGTGGTGAAGGGAATGACGGTAGTCATGACAGTGGCAGTGGTGATGATGATGGTGGTGGTGGTGGTGATGGTGGTGATGATGGTGGTGGTGGTGGTGGTGATGGTGATGATGGTGATGGTGGTGGTGGTGGTGATGATGGTGGTGGTGGTGATGGTGATGGTGATGGTGGTGGTGGTGATGATGGTGATGGTGATGGTGATGGTGGTGGTGGTGATGATGGTGGTGGTGATGGTGGTGGTGATGGTGGTGATGATGGTGGTAGTGGTGATGGTGGTGGTAGTGATGGTGGTGATGGTGGTGATGATGGTGGTGGTGGTGATGGTGAGGTGGTGATGATGATGGTGATGACGATGGTGGTGGTGATGATGGTGGTGGTGATGTTGGTGGTGGTAGAAGTGATGGTTGGGATGTGGTGGTGATGATGAGGGTGATGGTGGTGATGATAATGGTGGTGATGGTTGGGATATGGTGGTGGTGGTGGTGATGATGATGATGGTGGTGGTGGTGATGGTTGGGATGTGGTAGTGGTGATGGTGGTGGGGGTGGGGGTGATGGTGACAATGGTGGTGGTGNGTGGTGGTGGTGGTGATGATGATGATGGTGGTGGTGGTGATGGTTGGGATGTGGTAGTGGTGATGGTGGTGGGGGTGGGGGTGATGGTGACAATGGTGGTGGTGGTAGAAGTGATGGTTGGGATGTGGTGGTGGTGGTGATGATGATGATGGTGGTGGTGGTGATGGTTGGGATGTGGTAGTGGTGATGGTGGTGGGGGTGGGGGTGATGGTGACAATGGTGGTGGTGGTAGAAGTGATGGTTCGGATGTGGTGGTGGTGGTGATGATGATGATGGTGGTGGTGGTGATGATGGTGGTAGTGGCGAAGATGATGATGGTGGTGGTGGTGGTGGTGGTGGTGGTGGTGATGGTGGGGGTGATGGTGACAGTGGTGGTGGTGGTAGAAGTGATGGTTGGGATGTGGTGGTGATGGTGGTGGCAGTGATGGTGGGGATGGTGACTGGATGGTGACCAATTTTCCAGGAATAAGAATGAATAAAATGTGTGATGCCCAAACCACACTCGGTACACTTGAACCTCTCTGAGGACCTGCAAGGCTGTCCGGGAGCGAGTCAACTCAGGGCCCATCTCCCAGTCTTGGGACCGCTGGGTCAGCCACAGACCCACCTCCAGTCACCTGTCAGAGGACAGCTCATCTCCCCGACTGGCCCTGGCCCCAGAATCCCAGGTTTCTCGCAGCTGGTCAAAGCCCTGGGTTAGCCCGGGGCACCTGAGTGCGTCACAGACCATGGCGGCGGGCTGCCCGGCGGGAACTTGGCGAGAAAGGGCTCCGTGCTGCCTTGCTGAGCCCTGGAGTCTCTGAAGCCCGCACCTGGCGTCACTCAGGGACACCCAGCCCTGTTCTGACCAGGCCTTATCCTTACACCTTTAGAAAGCAAGCAGACCTGTCTCCCACCGGAGCCTGAACCGTGGTGGCAGGCCACGTGTGCCACAGACGGCAGCCACCAGTGCTTCTTGGCTGCACCACGGAACCTGCCTGCAACGCCCCGTGTCTGCCTCGGGCCTGGGCAAGTCTGCGCACGTTCCGCAGAGCGAGTTCTCAGGCGGTGGCAGAAACCCAGTTGGCATGTGGCCGCCCCGTGAATGCCGCGGCGTCTCTGGCTGGCGTGTCGTGCTTTATCTAACGCGCGTGGGCGCGAGACCGCTCTGTCCTGAGCTAATCGAATCCGAACAGCGCGCTGCGGCCAGGACCTCTCGCCGTCGGGAAGAGAAATCCAATTTCCTTTCGAGCTGAAATTAATTTTCAGAAGAAGACCGCCTTATCGCCGCGCCTGCTGTTGCGCAGAGGGGCCCTGTCCTCGGCGACCGGAACACCATGTCTGCACAGGCCGAGCCCCGCAGACGGCGGGAGAGCAGGTCCTCGCTGGGAATCTCGCTGGCCCCGAGGCAAATATTTGGGGAGTGAGGACAGCTGGGCCGCTGGCTGCGGTGGACAGTAACCGCTCCCAGCCGCCTCGTCCTCCGGGGGCCGAGGATCAAGGAAGCCTGGGGCAGGTCCAGGCAGCTCCGAGAAGAAGGCTCACAAAACAGCAGCCCCGGACGTGCAGCCGGGACTCGGGTCTCATCTGCCCTGGGAGTGGGGGCCACCAGCCATCGCAGGGGTTCTACTCTCCCACCTGGTCCGGGGTTCTGCAGCTCCTTTAGGCTGGCGGGCCGCCGACCGCGCAGGCACCCACATTCCTCTCTTGCATCTGCCTGGCTGGGCTCCCGAGGATCTCCTACGAAAGCTTGGCCCAGCCCCACGCTCCGGCCGGCGTCTCCTCACATGGAGGGATGAGTCGTCAGCACGTTTTTCAGCCAGCACAGGACGTTATTTAGGAGAAAATGAAATTCTCCCTGGATTCAGAGAATCCAGAGTGTCTGGACAGACTCATGGGGTGGGCCAGAAGGATTGTTAGACATTGTCTAGGCTTCATGTTGCAGATGGGGAAACTGAGGCCTGGGGAGGCTGGGGCAGGTCTAGAGCCAAGTTCCTGGCTCCCGGCTCTACTGAGCGCTGGGGGGACAGGGAAGCTTTGGCTCCTGGGACCCGGCAGTGTCTGTGCTGACCCAGCTCCCAGCTCCCACCTGCCTGTGAGACCCGCCACGGGACAAAGGGCGGCGCCGGCCCCAGCGTCTGCAGCCTGAGGTCCTGCCAGGGGCCGAGTCCTCACCCTTCCTGCTGGCCAGGGCCTGGGAGGCCACGTGTCCCAGGCTCAGACCTCCGAGAACGTGTGGCCCGGGCCGTTCTGACGGGCAGGCTTCCAGGCCAGCGAGATGCGTGGCATCGACACCCCAAGGGACCAAAGCCCCTGTCTGCTTTGCTCACACCTTGCCCAGGCCACGGTGGCCACAGAGGACAGGATCCCGTGGCCGGCCACCACAGCCTCAGCTGCACGCCACTCTTCGGCATCCCCATCCTCACCTCATGGGGCTGGACCCCCCCCAGCCCCCCAGCAACTCCAAGCCCCCGGGGGCAGGAGGGGTCCTCTGGCATGTGCAGGCCCCCGCTGGCCGCTCCTGGGAGCTCCAGGAGGACGGGTGGAGGCGGGGCAGGAAGCTGGGGTCGCACTGGCGCGGGGTCTCCGGGTGGAGACGGTTAACCTCTGCACTGCCCCCGACCTGTCCCCGACCTGCCCCCACAGAGTGCAGGGACATGAGCCGTGAATGACCCCGCAGAACCGGCCACTTAGCCCTGGTGACAGTAAACCGTGTGCTCTGAGGTCGGCTGGCCTTCCTAAGGATGAGGCCCTGGGGGTATTGGGGCGGGAGGGGTTCGGGGGGCTGAGCTGCTGGCCGAGGCATCGTTCCTCCAGGCCTGCCAAGGCGCCCAGGTGGCGCTGGGTGGGAGGACGGGGCAGTGGGCGGGGCTTGGCCAGCTGCTGCGACCCCAGGGTCACTGACCAGCCCCGTCAAGTCAGTCCCAGGGCAGAGTCCCCCCACGACATGGGCTGCAAGGCCTGAGTGGGTAGCCCTTTCCACCGCCTTGTCCTCCTCTTGCCAGGACCCCGTCCTCCTCTGTGACTGTCTCTGAAACTCTCCCCTCCACGATGCCGCCTTGCATCGTGGTCACCACCCACCCCACCCGGGCCACGTGCGGGCTGGGCTGAGGCTGCAGCTCGCTCCTGGGCCCCGGCTCAGCTGGGACTTGTACCCACAGAGGGCGGGGGCCCTGAGCCCAGCGGGCTCCCGGCCAACATGTCCAAAAGTCACGCCGGAGCCGGGCGAGGGCCGCGGAGGGCAGTGGGGACAGGGGGCTCAGCATGGGGAAAGGACCCTTCAGTTCAGAAAATGCTAGAACTCAGCTGAGGGTCCAGCAAGGTCTGACCGGAGCTGACGGTGCCGGGCGTACAGCTCCAACGTCATCCCTGAGACTGCGCAGGCTGGGCCGGTCGCTCTTCCCCGCGGTCTAGCCTCTGTCGCCCGGTACCCCTGCAGCCTGCGTGTGCCGGGCGGCTGAAAGGGAGCCCGCCCTCCCCACATGCCGTGTGCGCGCCTTTTCCTCCTCCCAGAGACCTGGGGCCGCTCTGTGCACGGAGAGTGGCCCAGCAGATACTAAAGGACAGAGATAAACACACCTCGGAATGACCCGGAAGGCTGGGACCACGTCCCTTAGACACCTCCGACGCGGTGGACCCAGCTCTGGTCTCCGTCTTAGGTGGATGACCGGAGACCCACGAGAGGCGGGGCCACGGCTGTCTCTGAGGAGGAGAAGGGACCCAGCGAGCACGTCCCAGCCCAGGGCGTGGTCCATGTCAGTGGTGGGTGGCTCACCGGGAACATTTAAAGGGACGAGAAAACGATTGTGACATTCTAAGAGGATGAAGCCGTGTGCACAAACTGTATGTGTAGGATGATCCTGGTTTTGTTTTCTAATATACAGACGTAGGCCACATTAGATCGTAGGACACGCACTCAACCTTTTTTTTTTTGAGACAGGGTCCGCTCTGTCACCCAGGCTGGAGTGAGTGCCGTGGCGTCAGCCTAGCTCACAGCAACCTCAAACTCCTGGGCTCAAGCCATCCTCCTGCCTCAGCCTCCCGAGTAGCTGGGACTACAGGCATGCACCACCATGCCCGGCTAATTTTTTTCTATATATATTAGTTGGCCAATTAATTGCTTTCTATTTATAGTAGAGACGGGGTCTCGCTCTTGCTCAGGCTGGTTTTGAACTCCTGACCTCGAGCAACCCGCCCACCTTGGCCTCCCAGAGTGCTGGGATGACAGGCGTGAGCCACCTCGCCCGGCCTAATTTCTTTCTAATTTTAGAAGAGACGGAGTCTCGTTCCTGTTCAGGCTGGTCTCGAACTCCTGACCTCGAACAATCCTCCTGCCTCGGCCTCCCAGAGCACTCCACCTTTAACCACGGTTTCTCCGCGTTGGGGCAGGGCTGCCCGGACTCCTTCATGCTCTGTGAGAGGCTCGAATGCCACAGGGAGACGCGCTGGCCACCGACCACGTCCTCAGCCAGACGGCCGCAGGCGAGCTTTCCGCAGTGCTGCCTGGGGCCTGGGGGCCTCGATCCGCATTCCGGGGCTGATGGAGGGGGACTCAGGGAGGCCAAGGTCATGCCCAAGGTCATGCCCAAGGTGGTGGGCTTGCTAGTAGCAAGGTCTGCGCCAGGCCCTGCTCTCTCCAACCGACGGCGCGCAGTCACGCTCGGAAACAGAACACAGTACCTCCTTTACAAAGCCACGGTACAAAGCCAGCGTACAACTCGGTAAGCCGGGAGACGGCCTCCCAGCACCCGCCTCGCTCTTGGCCTTGCCTGTCACCCTGAAAACGTGGCCTCTGAGTCAGCTCGGCCGAGACCCGGTCTGGCCCCTGGGCCCTGCAGGTGCAGGTGGCTCTAGGCAGACACCGCCGGGCAGGGCCGGCCCCGGGGGCAGGGGAGGCGGCTGGGGCCACCTGTCTGCCTTGTCCGAGAACCAGTCCCAGGGCTCACAGACGGGAGTGGACGTGTTCCCGCCTGGTCTTCTGCCCGTCCAACAGCCGAGCCACACACGGGCTGAGCCGACGCCAAGCCTCCCACCGCCCCCCTCCCTTCCGCAGACCAGAGCTCAGCCCCGAACAAAGCCGGACGCTGCAGGGGCCCCACGGGCGGCCTGAGCTACAGTTGGAGTAGTCTGGACGCCACCGTGGCCGAGGGTCGAGCTGTGCTGCCCGCTCAGAGAGCCCACCCTCTCTGGTCCCAGCAGGCAGCTTCGCACAAGGAGGCAGGAAGCAAGCTAGACAGAGGCGGCCCGGCTTCCTGGCCCCGGCGCGGGGCTGCACAGCTGCCGTTCTCTCCCGGGTCCCTGGCCGCCTCCTCCCGGCCGTCACCACCGCACTGTTTGTTTGCTAACAGGACACAGACTTGTCCCCCAGGCCCTGCAGCCCTGTGCAGCCCGGGCCCTCATCCCAGCCTTCCTCAGCACTTAGCTCACGGATGAACACACGGGGAGTGGAAATGGGGCGGCGCGCCCAGATCCAGCCGGTCCGCCCCCCGAAACCACACCGGTTTCAGCGACCCGCGCTGGTGTCCGGAGCTGTCATGAGCAGGGTGGCCGTGAGTGGCCTAGCCCCGCCAGCCCCTGAGCTGGTTTGGGCAACGTCCAGTGCACGGGGTGACCGCTCCTCCTTCCTGAGCTCTGGAGGGCTCCACGGGCCCGGTTGTCCCCGCGGCCAGGGCAGCTCACACCGCGGCCAACACGCAGGGCAGTCTCGGACCAAGGTCCTGCCCCGGGACCTTGACCACGTGGGGACCCATCCGTGGTTGCCACAACGGGGGTGCTGCCGGCATGGGGGGGGCAGGGGCGGGAGGCTGCGGACACTGCCGTGCACAGGAGGCCCCGCAGCACGGGACATCTGCTCCCGCACGCAGGTCGGGGACCCTGTGCCGGAACCTTCCACGACATCTCAAGGACCGCTTGGGGAAACACGTGTGTGCCGTGTTAGAACCGAGCCTGGTACGCAGGAGGCCGGCCTGAGCCAAACAGGGGCCGGTGTCATTTTTACCATCCTCACCTTGGCCTTGAGGGGTCAAGACGAGGTCGTGATGCGTCAGGAAACGGCAGCCCAGGAGGGGCCAGGCTGGCCTGGAGCTGCAGCCAGGACCCCGACCCCCTGCCAGGTGGGCCGGCCGTAGCCCGGGCCCCCGACTGTCTGCAGCTGGTGGGGTGGGGTGGTCCCGGGGGCCGTCTGTGCTCCCGGCTAAGCAGCCTCTCCTCCCACGTCTGCAGTGCAGGACAGGGGGGCGCTTGGACACGGAGACCTGCCCTGGGGGGTCTCTCTGTCTTGGGGGGCTATCCTGTGCCTTCGAGGAGGGGGACACAGAGGTGGGTATGCAGACGGCCAAGACTGCCCTCCCTGGGGCCCAGTCTCAGGTACCTGCGGGGTGCCGGGAGGAGCAGGGACGTTGCCGTGACGTCGGCCCCGGCACCCTCTGAGCTCCCAGCCGCCTGTGGGTGGGGCCGTCTGGCCCCTACTGTTCCTGCTTCACCGGTGGGAACCGAGGCCCAGGGAGCTACTGGACTTGCCGAGGGCCCTGGGCCACAAGGTCCCAGCCGAGTTTGTCCCCTGCTGCCACCCACCACCCAGGGGATGCGGCCGGCTGGTACCTACCAGGTGCCCGGCGGCTCTCACCAGCTTGTGGGTGGAGAAGGGGAAGGCCTCATCGCCCAGGTCTGCGTCCAGCACCTCCTGGAGGACGGCCCGGCTGTGGGGCAGAGCAGAGGCGGCTGTCAGCCGCCGGCACCACCCCCGCGCCTGGGGGCCTGGCGGGGAAGGCCCGGGGGGCTGCAGCTGGCGGACAAGGCCCCCATCCCGGGGCAGACGGCACGCGTGGATTAATGAACATACCCAGCCGGACACACACCACGAAGGCCATCAGACGAGAAAGCCACCGTCAGTGGGACCGTGCTGGGACCAGCAGGACCTGGGGCGGAGGCCAGACCTGGACACCCTCTAAAAGGAAGGTGGAACCGAGGCCAGGGTAGCCATCCGCCAACGCACGCTCCCAAACCCCATGGTCGGGAGGAGCAGAGCTTCCAGGAGGGGCTGGTGGGTGTCCACCTGCCCCGAGAGACGCTGGCCGCAGGGCCCTCATGTTGCACAGAGAAGCAGAGTGCCCTGCCCGAGGCCGGCCCGGGCCAGAGCCGGCGCCTCCCACGCCCAGCAGGGTCTGGACACGTTCCCGCCGCCTCCCGACCTGACCTTCCCCCGGCACCTGGGCCCCCACCTGTCCCGAGCAGGTGTGAGATGCTGATGCTGAGGACTGGGGGAGGCGGAGCACCAGAGACAGACCGTGCACCCCCGGGGGACTGTCACCGGCCCCAGGGCAGGTCCTCCCTCCCACTGTCACCGGCCCCAGGGCAGCCCCCCCACTGTCACCGGCCCCAGGGCAGGCCCCCCCCACTGTCACCGGCCCCAGGGCAGGCCCCCCCTCCACTGTCACCGGCCCCAGAGCAGAGGCCACGCCAGGGTGCCCACGGCTGCTCTCGAGGGCAGGGAGTGCTCCCGAGCACCGGGCGAGCGCTGGCGGTCTGCCCATCGCGGTCTGTGCAGACTTGTCGGATCTGCCCCCGGGTTCATTCAGCAGCCCCCCAAGGGCCGGAGCTTCTCTCCTCACCTCCCGCCACTCAGCAGTCAGGCCCTGCACCTACAGAAGCACTGGAGACCCCACTCGGGCTGTTGCCCAGGTCTCTGCGGAAGCCGTCACTTCCTGGGCACTGTGCCTGCTGGCTTCCCTCCACGTCCTCACCCCTTCCCCTGCCCCCATGTCACCCTTTGTCATCCTTCAGCTCTTGGTGCAGCTGTCACCTCTTTCAGGAAGCCCTCCCTGACTCCTGGGTCGGGGTCTCCCGCCAGGGCGTCTCTCACATGGGTTGTACCTGCCGCCCACTGAACCGGGAACTCCGTGCCAACAGGGCGAGCCACCAGGCGTGCCGGCACAGAGCAGGACTGAGAAGGCCCCGGCATGGCACAGCAGGGCAGGCCCCACCTCCAACCCCTCCAACCCTGACCCCAACCCCCACGGTGAGGGGGGCCGCCGCCCACGCCAGCCCGAGTGCTCGGCGGTGGTGCAGTCCGCCAAGATCCTCACGGACCAGCGCCCACGGGGTGGCGTCCCCCAGACAGGGACACGGGCGGCCGACAGACCTTGAGCAGCACACGCACACGGAAGGGGCCAGGGCTGCTGGGGTGTGCTGCCCGGAGGGGAGGAGCCTGGGCCGCACTGGTCTGCACGGGCACCTGGTCCACCGAGCTGGGGAGCAACGCGGCAGGTGGCCAGAGGGCACGGGCGCCCCAGCAGAGACCCGGGTTCTCATCCCAGCTCCTCGACTTCCCTCTTACCCACCCAGCCTCGGCCCCCAACCGCTAATCGGGGCAGCGATGCTGCCCCACAGGGCCGACGTGAGGAGTCCGTGTGGAGACGCACGCAGAGTTCCGTGGTGTCGGTCATGGTCACGGGCGGACCACGTCTGGGCCGCGTGATGTTGCCTCCACCGGCCACGTGAAGCTATTTAAGTTCACTAAAATTAAGAATCCGGCCCCACTGGCCACGTTTCAGGGGCTCGATAGCCACGCAGGGCTTAGCGGCCACTGTACTGGGGCCGCTCGGTTCCAAGACATTTCCAGAAAGTTCTGTGGGGCAGCAGTTCGTGCTGTGCCTCCCATGGCCCAGGACGATGCTCTGTGCTTCCCGAGCGCCAGCTCAGAGAGCGGGGCCCTCGTCAGCCAGCGGTGGCAGCGTCATCGTTCACATAAGACTTTGGGCTATTTTTGAAAGAGAGAGGACGTTCTAGAGGAGAAAGTTAAGAAATTTCCAGGAGGAGGCAGCTCTCCCTCCCCGGCAGCTGTCACTCTCCGCCTGGGGCGGCTGATAATTAGGCTGGAGGACGCTGCTGTCCCCCTGGGCTGTGCCTTGATCTGCCTGTCTGCCCCTTCCTGTCCTGCCACCTGCCCCACAGCCCACCTGCCCCCCCCCCCCCCACCCCCCCCACAGCCCACCTGTCCCCTCCTGCCCACCTGTCCTACAGCCCACCTGCCCCACAGCCCACCTGCCCCCCTCCTGCCCACCTGCCCCACAGCCCACCTGCCCCCCTCCTGC
>VSMD01037476.1:0-80156 GCA_008750895.1 Mirza zaza
TGCCTGTAATCCTAGCACTCTGGGAGGCCGAGGCAGGCGGATTGCTCAAGGTCAGGAGTTCAAAACCAGCCTGAGCAAGAGTGAGACCCTGTCTCTACTATAAAGAGAAAGAAATTAACTGGCCAACTAATATATTAGAAAAAACTAGCCGGGCATGGTGGTGCATGTCTGTAGTCCCAGCTACTCGGGAGGCTGAGGCAGCAGGATTGCTTGAGCCCAGGAGATTGAGGTTGCTGTGAGCTAGGCTGATGCCATGGCACTCACTCTAGCCTGGGCAACAAAGCAAGACCCTGTCTCAAAAAAAAAAAAAAAAGTAGAAAGAACTTAACTGGCCAACTAATATATATAGAAAAAATTAGCCGGGCATGGTGGTGCATGCCTGTATTCCCAGCCACTCGAGAGGCTGAGGCAGAAGGATTGCTTGAGCCCAGGAGTTTGAGGTTCCTGTGAGCTAGGCTGACGCCACGGCACTCACTCTAGCCTGGGCAATGAAGTGAGACTCTGTCTCAAAAAAACAAGACTACAACATATAATCTTGGGGGACATAATTTAGTCACTATATATATATAATGACTAATATAATATATATTATTATATATATAATATATAATTATTATATATATAATTTAGACATTATATATATATAATGTGTGTATATGTATATTTTCTCTGCATACATATGCATATAACTGTACACAACCTTTTAAATAACAAACTATATCGCACTACAGACAAGGTCCTGCCTTTGCTTCTCCTGCTTCAGTGTACTCTGGAGATCTGGCCAGGCTGCAGTAACAAACCAGCTCTGAGATCTCTAAGGCTCCGAGAACAAAGGTTTATTTCTCCACTGTGCTCCTTCAAGTCCAGCATGGGTCACTGGGGAGGGGGTCCTGATCCACGTGGTCACCCAGGGACCCAAAGGTGGGAGGGCTCACCAATTTGTGGTACAATCATTGCAACGTCTTCCAGGTGGCTTGGTAGAGGAGTGTGAAGCACCTGGTTTTCAGTTTCTTTTTTAGTTTTTACTATAGACATTGTGAGCATACACAAGTGTAGACAGTGTAATCGAACCCCCAAATGCCCATTGCACAGCTTAGCACTCCCTCTTTTTGCTTCATCAATTCACCTTTAAATACTCCAGTGCATGTCTCTAACAGATATACTGATAGATTGTTTAAATGTAGTCATAATACCGTCATGGCACTTGGCAAATTGACAGTATAATTCAGTGCCCAGCCCATTTCTGTCTATTTCAACAGTTAAAAATGATCTTTTACAGCTATTTTGTTGAGCTGGAAATCAGACAAGGTGCATGCATTGATGGGTTTGATACATTTCTTAGTCTGTCCGTCTTCAGCTTCGATGGTGAGTACAGACAGCGGGAAGGCTAGTGCAGGAGGCGCACAGATGGGGAAACCTGGACTATGGGCAGGAGGACTGGGAGGGGTGGAAGTGGTGACATTTGCCTTAAGCCATAGATGAGAGGGGGAGAAAGCAGGGAGGGCAGCTTCAAGTTAGTAAGGAGGTTAAGAGGGAAAATGAAAGAAAGGAAGGAAGGAGGGGGAGGGGAGGGAGGGAGGAACTAGATCTGGGACTAGCTTTACCCATGGTGACATTTTCCATGCGGAGTTCACCAGCACCCCCAGAACTTACCATTGCCGATGAACTTACTTTCAAAACAGTATTTAACATTCCTCCTTTTTATAAAACGTCCCAACCTTCTCTTCGCTCTCCGGATGGACTGAAGACCACCCAGCCTGCCTATATGCCCTGAATTGTAATTCTTTCTTCCCAAGTAAAACATTTTGATTTCAGAGATTTATTTTGTCTCTATATTTTATTTGACTTCAACACAGAAAAGAAATGGAAGTTATAAAAATAAAGAACCCAATGGAAAACGTAGAACTGAAAAATACAACAAAAGATATCTATCCTGTTGGATGGGCTCAATATAAGAGATGACGGTGGATAGACCCAATGACAGAGTGACAGAATGTATATAATATGGACAGCAGAGAGAAAACAGACTAGAAAGAAAGCGAACAGCCCCGCAGCCTGTGGGATGACACTAAAAAAGCTAACACTCCTATCAGTAGAGTCTTCGAAGGAGAAGATAGAAGAATGGGACTGAGATAATTCAGAGAAAAAAGGCTGAAAACTTCCCAAATTTGGTGAAAGACATAAGACTACAGATTCAAGAAGCCGAATGAATTCCAAATAGGAAAAAAACAATGCATGCCAAAGCACATCATAATTAAATTTATGAAAACTAAAGACACTCTTAAAAACCGTCAGAGAGAAATGACACTTTGCTTACAGGGAACACCAATTTGAATGACAGAGTTTTCTCGCTGGAAATCACGGAAACTAGAGGAAGTGGCACATTTTTCAAGTACTGAAAAGAGCCGGGGAAGGAACTGTCAATGCAGATTCTACATCAGGGACGAAGGGGGAATTACAATATTCTCTGATGGAGGGAAACTAAGAGAATGTGTTGCTAGCATTAAAAATGCTACCTACTGTTAAAAAAAGTGGCTGAAGGAAGTTCTCTAAATAAGAAGAAATTATAACGGAAGAAGGCTTTGAACTTCAGAAAGGAAAGAAGAGCATCAAACTGGATTTTAAAAAATAGAGGTAAATAGAGTATCCTTCTCGTGAGTTTTTAAAACCATCTGTGATGGTGGACACAAAAAGATGTGCCATCTGCCGTCATGCTCGAGGTATTCAGGGGAAAGACTTAACCCAAACGCCACTCTAGAGTGGAGGGGGAAGGCATCTAGGTAAAAGTAAGGTCCCTAGGGTTTCCCTCAGTGTTACAGTGTTGATACCAGCAGACTGTGGTAAGTTTTGCGTGTATACAGCCGCGTGTCACCTAGCGACAGGGATGGGCTGTGAGAGCTGCGTCACTGGGCGATTTTGTTGTGCAGGTGTCCCAGAGTGCACTCACACTCATGGAGGTGGCACAGCCCCCGCTCCTAGGCTACAGACCTGGACGGCAGGTTACTGTGCCGAATGCTGCAGGAATTGTGACACGACGGCGAGGACTGTATCGAAACACATCTAGACAGAGAAAAGACATAGCCGAACTACGGTCTTGTAATCCTGCGGGACCACTGTCGTTCATGTGGTCTGTCATTGACCCGAACGTCGCTATGCAGCGAAGCTGTATTGTAATACCCGGAACAATGGCTGCTAGGAAGATTGTGTCTGTCTGTCTGTCTGTCTGTCTGTCTGCCTCCAGTGGAAAAGGCACACCTCCACGTCCCCCTCCCCTAATCAGGCTCCCGTCTGGTCACCTTGACAGTGGGAAGGGGCCCTGAGTCCGGGGAGGAAGGGTGCTGTCCCCCACCCTCCACAGCCGAGACCGATGCCTGGGTCTGGGGCGGCCCAGCCACACCCATGCCTCCTTTCCGGTGTTTTGGAACGTTTCTAGCGGGCATTTCCTAATCCCAAACAGGGAGGCTTGTGCAAAGGATGGTGAATTGGCAAACGTGGGAGCTTAGAGGGCACATCCGTCCCCCTGGGTTTTCCTGCGGGAAACCGTCCCTCCTCCCTTCCAGTCCCGGTGTACTTCCCAGGCCAACTCCTCCCAGGATTCAGGAGGTGGCACCGGGAGCTGGTGTGTGAGCCAGACACCACGCGTGCTGGGCCTGTGCCTGAGTGCTCCGTTCCCTGTGCCCATCCTCACGGAACGTCTGCAGGCAGGGAGGGAGGGAGGGAGGGACCACTAGCGTCCCTCTTGACCGATGAGGAGTTGGAGGCTCTGGCAAAGTGCCGATTTGCTCTGGAGTGAACGGCTGGTGAGTGGGGGTCCGGTGAGCCCCCAGGCGGCCCCCGCCCCACCTTCACGCATAGCCAAAGCCACTTTTTTGACCTGGACAGCTGAAGCAGCAAACACTTGTGGATTTTATGTTATCAGAGACCAGGGTTTGTTTTTTCCATTTTTTTTTTTTTTTAAGTAATGGAGAGCGCCTGCGGATCTCAAACTGCCCTGCCCCCGCAAAGGCTGTCAGAACACTGTCGAAGGAAACGCTGACCTAAAGCCAGCCCTACTTTGCTTTTTTTTTTTTTACATTTTATTTTGAAATAATGACAAATTCCCAGGAAGCTGCAAAGAGAGCACCGGGAGGCCCTGTGTCCTTGCGTCCTGTTTCCCCCTGACGGTGACGCCTTTTGCAATGACAGTGCAGCCGAGGTCTGCTCACCGCGTGCGCACAGTTGCTGTTTCATCACGCGTGCAGCTCTGATGGAGCCGCCTCTGCGGGCAAGACCACACAAAGGTCTCTCTGCGGCCCCTTTGCAGCCACACCCAGTTAAGACGTGGGCCCACACATAGTGTGGCCGCCGCGTCTTCCTTGCTGACAGAGCCCCGGTGATCAGGGTGGCAGTGTGACCAGCTCAATACTTGCCTTCCCGGCCTGCCTTGCCGCGATGCTCGCCGGCTCATAGGATGTAACCGGAATTTGCCGAAAGGCTCTAAGTTAGCTTTGGCTTTCCCAAGGCCGGGCCAGCACCGACATGATTCCCTCTCCATGTTAGCTGCAGTAGTTCAGCTCAGGCCATGGCACGATGGGGACCCCAGGGGAATCACAGAGAACACAGCCCGGCATCTCTGGGCCAGGAGCAAACATCAGTCCCTCTGGATTTATCACTGGACAGAAGTCCTTTGTCGGGCCAGTGTCTCTCCATCGTGGTGATTCAATCCAAAGGACGCATGGCAACTTCTGGAGACACCTTTGGTTGTCAATCCAGGGGGTTGCAACTGGGATCTAGTGGGTAGAGGCTGCGAAACATAATGCTCGGAACACCCGCCTCCCAGTAAAGAGTTACGTGGCCCCAAGTGTCAACAGTGCTGATGGGGAGGCCAGGCGCGGTGGCTCACGCCTGTAATCCTAGCACTCTGGGAGGCTGAGGTGGGTGGATCACTTAAGGTCGGGAGTTCGAAACCAGCCTGAGTGAGAGCAAGACCCCATCTCTACTATAAAGAAATTAATTGGCCAACTAAAAATACATAGAAAAAATTAGCCGGGCATGGTGGTGCATGCCTGTAGTTTCAGCTACTCGGGAGGCTGAGGAAGGACGATCGCTTGAGCCCAGGAATTTGAGGTTGCTGTGAGCTAGGCTGACGCCACGGCACTCACTCTAGCCTGGGCAACAAAGTGAGACTCTGTCTCAACAAAACAAAACACAGTGCTGAGGGGGAGATACTCTGGTTTAGGCCACTGGGGGTTAGCATTTCTGTTCCCTGCAGTTGCAAACGCTCCTGGCAGAGGCTGCCCGACCACTGGGATCCCACAGAGGTGCTATGAGGCAGCCAAGCTCCCTGGGATGAAGACAGGGCAGCAGGGGCGACCCAGGTCCCGACACTAGCTGGTTAGCCAAAACCTCCTGTTGAACTAACCTACCCAAGTCTCAGCTGGGAGAGCTGAGGGTTGTCGCAATGATTAAGACCAGGGCGCCATGGCATCAACATGCAGAAAGCATTTCCTCCTGGGGCAGTGCTGCCACCCCTGCCCCCTGCCCCCGCCCCACGCCTCCCATTCCAACTGGATAACAGAATGCAACTTTTGATACAAATATGTTGATACAAACAAACTCCATTTTAATGTAGAAAACAGACCTCACTTACATACATAAATATAATCTGGGGGCATAAATAACGTAAGAAAATAAGAGATGTACATATCAAAATAAATTACTCATAAATATCGTGTTGGAACTAAGTGCTGGGGAAAGGGCTCGGAATCTCCCCTGCTTCTGCCCCAGGTCATGGGCAAGACTCGGGGCTTTCAGATCTTTCCTTTCTTGGTTTTTGAATGATCTGTGCACGCTGACATGGGGTGGGGGGAGGCCAGGAAACCCCAGTCCACAGGATGGCAGGTGAGGAGGGGCAGAGGGCTAGGCCAGCTGGGGAAATGGAGACAGGTGACCCACAGGACAGCAGTCCGTTCCCAGGTCCGTGTCCACAGCCCAAGGGGAGGTGTGGGAGAATTAGGAAGGGGGTGTAGGCCTGTGACAGGCAGGGGACACCCATGACCTGGGCGGATCTGATGTCCTGGAACCCCAGAGTGACTGGCGGAGGGTCCAAGATGAGCTGCTGGAATTGGCCACTGGCTGTCCCTGTGAGCTGGGGGTGGTGTCGGTAGCCCAGCCGTCCACCTTAGAGGAACAAGCTGATTCTGACCCTGGCAAGAATCAGCTGTGTGCAGAGCGCTGGCCATCAAGAAGAGGAAGGAAAGCAGGTGAACCGGCTCATCTGCCTCAGGAGGTTATCCACCCCTGAATCAGCCTCAGGAGGAGTTCTCAAGATTTTCCAGAGCTGGAGAGGGGCTCTGGGTTTCCCCTGCTCCTGAAGCCTGGTGGGCTGTGCCTAGTCCCGGTCAGTTCTGGCCTGGAGGGTTCTTGGACAGTCCTTGGAGTTGAGCTCTAGATCAATCTCACGTGGGCTCATATTTACCTGCTGTCTCACAGAGCTGGTCGCCTGTACTGGATTGAAAAGGCCTGCTTGTCTCCTAGCTGTCCCTGCTGGAAATGATGAGAAAAAAGTATACAGAATTTCAGCTCGGCATAAGAATCTTTCCAAAGGGAGCAAGTTCCCCGTCGGTGGAGGTGTTCAAGCAGAGCCGGGGTAGCACAGCAACTTGTCCAGCAATCTCAAGGGAGCAGGACAGGGGGCTTGGGTGACAGCTGGGTGGGCGGAAGGCTTACAATTTTATGATCATACAAGTCTATCTGCTAGAAATTGGCACAGCCAATGTAAAACTCTGGATATGTACAAACGCCTAAGTGTTTCTTCCTAGAGCTAAACAGAACACGGGCTCGGGACGGTTCCGGAAGCAGAGCGGCCAGAGCCTCAGTCATTTCTGAAAGCTGGGACTCTTCACCACCCCAAGTCTGGTGGCGATCCCAAACGGGTCCATGCTGTCGGTCTCCAGGGGCGAAGCGAACATGTCGGATCCCAAGTGGTCCCTGAGGTCCCCGGTCTCTGCCGGGGTCACGGGCAGCATGGGCAGGAAGTGAGAGAGCGGCAGGAAGCCCCTGCCCTTGTACAGCTGCCTCTGCCTGGCGCTGCTCAGAGACACCGGCAGGCGGTGCTTCTCAGACCGGTAGACATTGTAGCCGTCGGGGCGGATCTCCTCCTCGAAGGCACAGTCTTCCTCCGAGTACTGGGGCTGCAGAGGAAACAGGCAGCTCGTGAGCACTCTCGGGCTAGGGGACCCCCAGGTCTGACACAGTCAGCAGTGGAGGAAAAGCAGGGGCATGCATGGCTGGGCGTTTGTTCCATGCTGTCCCTGGTGGCCATCATCAGTGGTCATCCATGAGCATTGCGTGCATGCTTTTATTTGTTTATTTTTGAGACAGAGTCTCGCTTTGTTGCCCAGGCTAGAGTGAGTGCCGTGGCGTCAGCCTAGCTCACAGCAACCTCAGACTCCTGGGTTTAAGCGATCCTCCTGCCTCAGCCTCCCAGGTAGCTGGGATTACAGACACGCACCACCATGCCCGGCTAATTTTTTTCTAATTTTAGTTGTTTTGGCTAATTTCTTTCTATTTATAGTAGAAACAGGGTCTCACTCTTGCTCAGGCGGGTCTCGAACTCCTGAGCTCAAGCAATCCTCCTGCCTTGGCCTCCCAGAGTGCTAGGATTATAGGCGTGAGCCTTAGAGTGCTAGGTTTACAGGCGTGAGCCGCAGTTCCCGGCCTGTGCATGCTTTTATATACTTCCTTAGGTATACACTTTATATAGGTATATATACATTTATATGTTATATAAGTACATGTAATATATGATGTACCTTAAATGTGAGTATATACTATATACACATTATATGAATATGTAACATATACTATATATAACATATTTATGTTATTTATATGCCTTCATAAATACTTTACAACTTGTATATATGCACACGCATATATACTTTAGGTATATATTTCATATATGTATATTTCATGTATATACCTAATACTATATATACACTTTATATAGGTCCTTAATATTTTCCACTAAACCACCTCACTTTTAAACTGAATCTTGTCCTAGCCAATAATATCCACAGAATCACAGGCGACATACATGTTTTTCTCTCACCCTTTACATTATTAGATTTATAGCTACTGACATTAAAAAGAGTTCACTGTATTCCACTGGCACTTTGGGAAACACTGACAAACCATGTTGTCATTTTAGGATCAGTCTTTTGATTAAGAATTAAATGTAATCCTTTAATCGGGGGCCCAGCCTAAAGCATGGCCTCCCCATGTAGCCCGGGAGCTGTGAGCCTTTATAATTCTAAGGCTTTTTTGTCGGATGCAGCTGTAGGAAACATCAGCCCCCTCTGGCTCCTTCATTCCCCTACCCAAGAGCCTCCCTGGCGGCTGCCAGGAGCAGGCTCGGCAGCCCTTCCCCCACGCCAGGACCGAGCCTGCACCCAGCGGGGGCGGAAGTGTGTGCTCAGGGAAGCTGCCACTGGTCCCAGTCTTGGGTCTTAGAACATTCATAGTCCACAGGGTTGAGAGGTGCCAGTGGGCAAATGCTGCCCCAAGCCAGTAAGTGTCATTACCCCTTGGGGACACAGAGGACAGACTAAGGCAAGGGCCGGGAGGGCTGGGCAGTAACAGCTGCAGGATGAACTCAGCCTGATTTCTGCACCAGTCTACAAAGGTCACTGAACTGCAGGTGGGTGAGCGGAGTCTGATAAGCCGAGATAAGAGAAATTGCAGCTGAGCCTCAGCACCCCTGGAGCCCGCAGACCAGGGCAGAGCGCCAGGCTGGGATTTCGCCTGAATTTCCAAAAACTACAAATCGATAGATAAACAAACAAGGGACATACAACCTGATGGCTCGAGAGAGGCTTCTATTTACTCGCTCATTCTTTGGAAGAAATTAGCATAGCTCATTCCCCAAACAGAAAATGAAATCATTTCGAGTTTCTAGAACAATGTGGAATTTCGATTAAAAAAAAATAAGAGACACAAAAAATCCTCCATTTGTGCTAGGCCATGCGCAGGCGACTAAGAGGCACAAAGGATTCCAGGTGACACCCCCACATACCCTCAGTGTGGATTAGGGCAGACCGGAGGTTTGGACCCAAGGTCCCCGCCGGCCTCCCGCTGCTAGTCCTCCCCTGACCCAGCCCTAAGCAAATGTCAAAGTAACAAAAGTTGCAAGGGTGGTTAGGAAGCGGCTTTGGGTATCAGCTTTCAGCGTCCTGACCACCTCCAGTCTGCCACCGCATCAGGCAGGACTCGGCCACAAGCCACGAAACTTGGAAACCGGTACTCTGAGTCAACGGAATACTTGGACGTCAGAGGCACAGAACAATTTGGAGGCTCTAAAATTCTTTGTCCCGCGGTGCACAAAGGGGCTGGTGGGGCCGGGGGAGGCCCCGCCTCTGCGTGCTCTAGGGGTGGGGGCGCCCGGCAGGCCCCCGCTGCTCCGTCGCAACCCCCGGCTGCGTGGGAGGCCCGCCTGGACCTCACACAGCCTCCGCTGCGCGCAGGGCGCGGGAGGGGCGGGGGCTGGTCCTTTGAACGCCCAGCCTTTGTTCCCGGCGACCAGAGCCCCGGCACTCGCACACTTCCGGCCGACACCGCGGTGCTTACCTGGGCCTGCTCAGCCCGCCCCCCAGCACCCCCGACAGAAAGCGACTCCAGGGCAGGTGAGCCCAGCAGGAGGAAGAGTTTGCCGCAGGAACATTGGCCCCGCCACCTGCATCTTAGACCACACCATTCCTTGGCAGATGGAAATTAATTTTTAAAAAGTCTCGCCAATCCCAAATGCACTGTTCTTTTATCTGACTTATTTGATAATGGATTTTTTTTTTTAAGAAAAAGATACAAGTTACGGATATGCCTTCTTTTTTCCTTTTTCTTTCTTTTTTTCTTATCCTTGAGGGAGGGAAACGGAGGGGAGGACCACACACGCGCAGGCCGAGGATGAAAAGGCCCGAGGTGGGTTTTCCTGTTTAATATCAAAGGGAGTCAAATAATGGGTTTCCTCGCCTGGCTGGGCCGCTCTCTGGCAAAGTTGGAAATGCAAAGGCGGCTCTCACCATTCCCCAGCCACTGGCTCGGACGATAAATTTCCGTAGGAAATAGTCGGACATTATCTTAATCGGTCCTGGCAATCTGTCCCTCGAGGTTCCGGGCCCCGGGCGGAGGAGTCGAGGAAACCCTGGATTGGATCCAGCCCGCCCTTCTTGGAAACCCTGGATTGGCTCCAGCCCCTAGAAGCCCCCGCCTGGGCACACGCGTAGGTCCTGCGCCCCGGGGAATCCCGCCCCGTGGGGACACTTACCAGCCCCTGCATCCTGCCGTCTGCGCCCATGCAGAGGTACCGCACGCTGTGCACGCCCTTGATGGCCACGGTCCGAAGAGCCACCGCCCTGATCTCCAGCAAACCTGGACGCAAGGGAAGCGAGAAGCTGCAGCCGGGACCTGCAGGTCCGCGACACGTGGGTGCGGTCGGTCCATGCGCCTGTGCCCCGCGCTAGCTCCCCGCGCTATCTGGGGGCCAAGATAGGGATTGTAACACCAAGGTGTCAAAACCCAGGGTCCCCGGGAGTTGAGGGGTCCGCGGGAGCCGAGGGTGGGCAAAGGAAGGAGGGGCGCAGAGGTGGGTGCGGGCGACCGGGCGGGCGGGGGCTCCGGCTGGCACTCACTGTGTGCGCTCTGGCCCCGCGCGCAGTCCACGGAGCCGTCTGCGCGGATGCGCAGGAAGCAGCTGGAGAGGCCGTGGGGGCCGGCGGTGTACAGGTGCCGCAGGCGGATGGGCTCGCCCCAGCCGTAGTGCACGTGCGGGCCCGCGTCCGAGAAGGCCAGCGGGCGCCCGGCCGCGGTCAGCCAGAGGCCGGCCAGGATCAGGGCGCGGGCCGCCACACGACCGCGTTGCCCGCTCGGCATGGCAGCTCCGTGGGGCTCTCGGCGCGGCTCCGGCGGCAGGGGTGCTGGAGGCTGGGCGGCGACTCGGATGCGCCGAATTGGGGTTGCCGCGGGCCTCGAGCCAGCAGTGCAGTCCCGGCACCTGGGGCGCGCTGCTGCTCCGACGGCGCGGCAGCTCCGGCCTGCAGCTTTAAGCAGCGCCTTACTGGACCCGCGGGTAGGTGCCCGGGACGCCCGAGCATTTCTTATCAGGGTTGCATCAAGCCTCCGCCCCCCGCACACACCCACTCACACCCCGCCTCCAGCCCCAGCCCCTTCCCCGGCACCGGCTGGAGGGCGGTGGATCCTAGTCCCTGCCCGGTGACCCCGCCCAGGCCGTTAGGATCTGGGGGAGGAGGCAGCCCCGCTTTGCGGCAGGGTTCGGGGGAGCTCCTCTGCACGGTGCAGCGGCCCTGTCGTTTTTGGCTGGGCGAGTTAGATTTTGTAAAGCAAAATAGCAGACAACGGGGGCCCCTGTGCCAGACCACAGGCTCCCCCACAGGGGGTGCGCTTCCAGTGGGGCACTACTAGGGCGGGGGTCAGGAACCCCCAGACCAGAGCTCGGGGGACACTGAGTTCTGCCTCCTTCATCCCTCGCCTCGGCTTTGCGGCCCTTCCACTTAACAGACCACACTCGCCCCCTCCCCCGACATTCCCAACGCTGCAAATCTCCAGACGTCAAAGCCGTCCATTAGAATTTCCTCCTGCAGTTCGGACCTTTTCAGGTCCTCTCGCCTTAATCTTCTGGCGTTCCCGCCCCCCCCCCCCCCCCCCCGGCCCCTTTTATCCGTGTAAATTGCCCCCGACGGGGGGCCGGGCGCGATCTCCGCCCGCGAGGAACAATGGGCGCGTCTGCAGCGGGGCGGGCGCCAGGTGGCGCTGCCCGGCCGCGCCCCGAGTGCTGCGCGCTCTCCTCGGGCCCGCGGCGGTGCCCGGAGGTGCGACCTGAAGGGTGGTCCTTGGAAAGGTGATTTTCGGGCAGGCCGGGCTGGCAAGCTGTGGGATTGGAGACGGGGGCGCGGGGAGGCAAGACTGTCGAGGCGCCTTGTGTAGGCGGCGAGGTCCTCGGGGCCTGAGCGCGGAGGGCCCGGGAGCCGCGTGCGCCCTACCTGCGGCGCAGGGCGCGAGGAGCAGTGACGCGCGCTCCTGGCGTAGGGCAGGCGCCCGGTGGGAAAACGGAGAAGTGGCTCCTGAAAATAACAAAAAACAAACGGCATCTAGAGAATCCCCTGGCGGGGACGAAGGGGTCCGCCTAGGGGACTTTGGCTTAACCCTGATTCTTTCTCATTAGTGCTCCAACCCCCCAGCTCCTGGGCATGGGGCCGCAGGAGTCCGATTTTGGGAAGAGCCGCGCTGGCCCGGCGCAGGGGCAACGGGGAGGGCAAGCGGCGGAGACGCCGCAGAGAAATGCCAGGCCTAATGAATTTCAATGAGCAAAGGCCACATTCATGCCGCAGTCGGTGACTGGCGTTAATGACGGAGCGCGCAGAAAATGTCACCAGGAAAGTCTTTACAAAAAGACAGCATCCCGAAGGCTTTCTAGACCAGGGACCCCCACGCTGTGTGTCTTGGTTCAGAAAGCCGCAGCTTCTTGTTAAATCTAATTACTTCCCCCTGGTGGCTTTAAATCGACGGCGGCTCCTATTAAACTTAATTACCCTCCCCCGCAGCTTTCGTTTTAAAGATCCGTGATAAATGCTTGATAAATGTGGGGGCTTGCGGAGGATGGCAGCCACCGCATTGGGGGACATGACCCGAATGGGACCGGGGGTGGGGAGGGGGGCGGTGGCGGTCTCTGGCTCCGACCCTGTCCCTGTGCTGTTCCTTGTTGGGACCTGCGGGAAAGAGAGTGACCCATGAGTCCCCGGAGCTCTGGGAAATGATGAAGGTGGGAGCTGACCTCCCTGGAGGGCTTTCTGTCCCCAGGCACTGTCCTAGGCACTTTATGGGTGTGGTGAGCTTAAATCTCCTGGAGAACCCCTATGGCATTCTAACACCCCCCACCCCCAAACAGGTGGCAAAAGGGCGCCCCAGAGAAGTGGCGGAGTGAGGCAAGGCCACCGACCTGTGAGTGGTGAAGCTGGAATTTGAACCCAGACAGTCCAGCTTGTAGGTCCAGGCGGAGCTGCTGTCTCAGGAGGCAGCCTGGCCCCGTCTGGGGGCGTGGGCCCCGGTCAGACCCTCCAGGGGATGCACCCACACTGGCCACTCCCTGGGCAGGTCATAAACCCAATTTGCTCTCAGGCTTGTTCGAGGGTCACACGGAAGAGTGGACACAAAGGGCCTGGGATGTGGTCCATGAGATAAGGACGGCCAGTCCTGAGGGTCGGCTGGGCACCGCCAGCTGGTAGTCACAGCAATGCTCTGGGAGTTCCGGTGACTTATCCTGCAGCGTGTGGGGAGCAAGAGGCTCACAGAGATGGACGGCCAGCCAGGGAAGGTGTTTGCAGGTACCCCTGGTGCGTTTGGCTGGAAGAAGCCAAGAGGGCAGCACTGGGCAGCAGAGGGCGCTGCAGCCAGCGGAGTGGCTCTCTCGGAGCTAGGTCCTCCTCCCAAGCCACCCAGCGCACCTGCACCCCTGAAGCCAGGGAGGTGCTGTGTTGGGCTGACTTTGATTTTTCAGGTTGCATTTGATTTGCTCCAGGTGTCTGAGCCAGGTGAAGCGCCCTGGTGGGACTGCAGTCACTGAGTGGCTCGAGCAAAGGTGAGTGGGGTCCGGGGCATGTGCTGCCGGCAGCCCAAGCAGGAACCCGGGGGTCTTGGGCCCAGATGGCCAGAAGGGCCTGACTTGGTGGCTTTGCTCTGGATTTGATGTCACCTGAGCTTTTTTAAACTGCCTTGTTGAACTGTAAATCCTTTTTCTGAGGTCCTCTGTCCTTCCATCTGAGGGTGTGGAGGTTGCTCCTTTCTGACTGCGGCAAATGAGCGATTTTCATCTTCTCTATACCTGAGTCCCAATGACTAAGAAAATCGTGTTCAGCTCCACTTCCAGTTTTCACATTATGAAAACTATAGTTTTTCTTTTATTTTGCAACTAGAAATTTACATTACATTTTTGAATATACACTCTTAAGTACTTAAGCACTCCCCCAGAGGCCCTCCCAAACCGCCTGCCCCCACCTCTTGATTGAAAATTATTTTGTAATTGGAGAAACATCTGGGTGTTGGTAAAAATCTTCATCAGAAAATAAGGATTGCGGGAGAGCTCCGTGAACACTGATGAGGAAGCCCCGGCTGGGACCCAGTGACTTCTGAATCTCAGCCCAGTATTTTTGCTAGAACCTGCTAGAATATGCATTATTTCCCCCAAGACTTTCTGATTCAGCAAAACCCTTTTTTTCACCTATATGGATCATTATTCCAAAAAGAGGCCACCCAGATAGCTCAGGCATTGGCAGGGGCAGAGGCAGAGTAGAAAAAGGAAGACCTCTTTGAGCCTCGATTTCCTCATTCCAGCAAGAGGAATGCCTAATTCACTGAGAGTTATAGGAGCGTTAGAAAAGATACCTTTATAGATTGATCGGTATGTATATAGGGACTGCCTAGCACACGTAGGTGTACAATAGAAGGGGTAGCTTTTGTTATTTATGTAAATGCTACTCTTTGGCTGTCTTTGCCACATTTATTATTTATTTTAAAATTTAATGGCAACTCCCGAAAAAGAGGAATCAAAAAGCTGATCAGTGGTACCCTGGTGTGGAGATCAACTGGAAAAAGGTGAATGGAAGACGAACATGTTCTGTATCTTGATTTTGGTGGCGAATAAACAGGCAATGACACTTGTCAAAACTCAGGGGTTCCAAAAGCAGAGCGGCCAGAGCCTCAGTCATTTCTGAAAGCTGGGACTTTTCACCACCCCAAGTCTGGTGGCGATCCCAAACGGGTCCATGCTGTCGGTCTCCAGGGGCGAAGCGAACATGTCGGATCCCAAGTGCCTCTGCCCAGTGTCTGCAAGCTCCATAGAGGTGCACACACATGTGTGGTGTGTGTGTGTCATTACCGTGTCCAGCATAGGCCTGGCGTGGCAGGGGGTGATAAATCTCCCCTAAATGCAGGAGAGAACATGGGGGGGCAAGGGGAGGGCAGGAGGGAGCAGAAGGACCTGGGGTCCTCAGCGTCCTTCTAGCCCCTCCTTTCCGGCAGGTCGGGGAAATCAGGATGTTCTGTTTGGGGCATTTAAACAAATGCTCCGGGCTCAGTTCCAGCTGGGTTTCACGTGAACATACCACAGATTGAGGGGCGCAGAGAATTCCTGCCAAAGGCTCCCACTCTGTGCCCTCGAGCCAGGTCCCCACCTAGGAAGTGGGATGGCGTGTGGCTGCTGAGGATGGTCTGAGGCCGAGGGGCCTCCAGGAGTGGAGGGAGGGGGCCAGGGCAGAGGGGCTGGGACGTGGGGCTGTGTTAGTCTGTGGGGGAAGGGGCCTCTCCCCACAGCCCCGTCAGGGTGCTCTGGACCCCAGCACGCCCCAGGGCGACCCTGTCCAGCGCACACCCTCTTCCCCTGGCCTGGCTCCCTGCTGCACACTGCCTCATAGACAGAGCGTGTGAGCAAGTGCTGTGCGCGGGACTCGCCGCCGCTACCCGTGGGAGGACCGAGGAGAGGACAGCCCAGGCCAGAGAGCAGGGAGGGGAGCTCCTGCCTCTCTCCCACCTCCCCACCTCATCCCCGGCGCTTCTCCTTCCTGCCCCCCCTGCACAGCGAGATTCAAGCACGTGACCCTGGAAGCAGCTGGGGGCCTGTCCCCCGCAGTCCTGCAGCCAGGGCGGAAATAACGTGATTCTGTTCACCCCTCTCACAGTAGCGGCCCGGCCAGCCGGACTGGCCGATTCCCTGTGGTGGTCAGTCAGTGGGCGGGCCGGGTCCCTCGTGGACGGGCTGGCAGGACAGCCAGGCACCGACAGGGCAGCCTCGCCCGTGCGGAAAACCTGGGTCCTGCGGGCAGCGCTTCCTCCTCCACCGCCAGCGGCAGTGTCTGAGTCCCAGGATTTCTGTTTGTTTTAAGGGTTTCTTCTGGAAGCTTCCGCACAAGGCAGTTGGAGTCACGGTCTCTGCTCCTCTTGAACGTGGGACCAGTGACCCCGGGAGTGTTCATGTGACATCGCTGGTGAGACTTGGCTGAGCTCTGGTTCCTCCACCATGCGGGCCCCTCCCCAGCTGAGCGGGGCGTCCTGTGGGTGGGGGCAGCTGCAGAGTCCCCTCCGCAGCCCAGAAGGGGCCCAGCGACCACCCCACCACCAGGCAGCCGCCACAGGACTTTCCCTAGCGGTGACAACGTGGCACAGGCTGTCAGCTCTCTCTGACTCTGAGTCTCGGTCCGCGTCCACGAGGACGGCAGGGCCATTCCTGGGCACCTGCTGCATCCAGGCAGCACCGAAGGGCTACCTCCAGCCCTCACGCCAGCCCTCCAGGGCAGCTAGTCCTGCCCAAGGCTGCACAGCTCCCTGGCAGCGGGGCGGCGATTGGAAGGCAGACACCCGAGTCTGCATTGGTCTCCGGGGCTGCCCTGACGAGCGCCCACAGACTGGGTGCCTCCCACAGCAGAGATTGGCCGTCTCGCGCTTCTGGAAGCTGGAAATCGAGGCACTGGCAGGCGGGTTGTTTGTGGGCACAGGTGCCCCTCTCCAGCCCCCGGTGGCCCGTGGCTGCCTCCCCCGAACCTCGGCCTCGGCACAGCCGCCTGCTCTGGCCCCTCTCTGTGTCAGCACGCCCTCTGCCCTCCTCCTTCAAGGACGTTTTGTCTTTTAAGGACACTGTCACGGTTTAGCAGCCCCCGCCCGATCCAAGATGATCTCATTTGAGATCTTCAACTCAAGGACGTGTCCTAAGGCCCTTTTCCAGATAAGGTCACATCCATGGGCTCCGGGGCCTCCCTCGTGGGGCCCGTCACTCCGCCTGCTGCAGACCCCACCCAGGGGCTCCTTCTTTGCTCCCATGGGAGGGGTAGTGGGCAGTGGGCACAGACCGAGGGGACACACCTGTGGGGTGGGGCCAGGGGCCTCTGGGCAGAGCAGCGGGAGGCAGCTGGGGGGCACACGTGCCCTGAGACTGGACTCAGGGGGGGGTCACCCCAGCAGAGGGCCAGGAATGCTTCTCAATGTTGGTTCACAGAGGGACCCCTCTCTGGGCACCCTGGGGGCCACGGGCTCGTTGGCCTGCTCCCGAGTCTGCTGGGCAGGCTGCCACAGCTGCCCCAGGCCCCACCAGCCACAGCCCCGGTGTGTCCTGCCAGGCGAATCGCCTACGTTGGGAACCTGGGCCTGGGCTTCTGCGGCAGGGGCAGGTGGGGGTGCAGTTTATGTCCGACTCCTCCCTCCTGCGGGTGAAATCGCATCTAGAAGCAAACAGGGGTGGGGGTGGCTTCTGCAACATCCGTCACCGCCCCTCTTCTGTGGGCAGCCTCGTCGTCATCGGGGTGGGGTCTGGAATCTTTGCCAGGGCTGGGGAGCCCCTGCCCGATGCCAGCAACTTTGCCAGCGGAGCCCAGCTGCCCTGGGATGGGACTCGCTCAGGAGAGCAGGGCCTGGCCTCGAGGGTCCCGCTGCCGCCCCCACCCTGGCATGGCGAGGCACAGTCTGCCGATTGTCAGACTGCGATTGTCAGACTGTGAACGGCTGAGCTTCAAACGGCCGTCCCCTTTAGCCGCCTCAGTCTCCCTCCAGGAGCCCACGGTAGAGAAAGGCCTTAGAGAAACGTGCAAAGACTCTCCCTAGAGCCCGGCGTCTCCATAAAGGGCCAGATGGTAAATATTTGTAGCTTTGGGGGCCGTAAGGTCTTTCCCGTAATTCCTCAAGTCTGCTGTTAGCGCACAAAAGCTGCTACAGACAGAACGTACAAATGTGCGTGGCTGGGCGCCAATAAAACTTTATTTATGAAAACTGAAATTTGATTTCTTAGGTCGCTAACTATTCTTCTTCTTTTGTTTTTAACCATTTAAAAATATAAGAACTATCCTTAGCGCATGGGCTGTATGTAAACGAGCAGCAAGCTGGATTTGGCCCGAGGGAGGCAGTTTGCCGCCCTAGTCTAGCCCAGGAGACGGTTGTAAGGAGCCAAGTGTTCAGCGATGAGTTAATGCGTCAGGTGCTTCCACGCGATTATACGCTCAGGGGTCCTCGTCACCGTACGAGGTTAAGTGAAAAAAGCAGAACACCCGACTCTATGGTATAAATTTTGGTTTTGTAAGAGGAAAAAGAAAAGAACAAAACATGCATAGGGTTACTTTTTTATAAAGTGAGAGAATTCACCCACTTTTCCCCCTTATTTTTATATATCTCTTTTTGTCTACATTTCCTACACTGAAAGTGGATCTGCTTTATAATCACAACCCGGAAGCCATTACACCAGGAGGAGATATTTTTCCAGCGTGCACTCGGGCTGCAGACAAAGGGCCCGCACCGCGGTTGAGTGAGCCCCATCAGTCAGCTCCGGGCGGCCACATGCAGGGCGTCGTGCGGCTTCAGTGGTCAAAGACGTGCAGGCAGTGCCGCCTTACACATCCCCAAATGTCACCTTCCTCCCAAACAAATCCCCGGGGCTCCGGCACAATGGCTTTCTACTCAAGCTCCTCCAGCCGGAACCTTCCCAGTGTTTTTCTTAGAGGGTCAGAGGCGCTGCCCTCCTGGGACGGAATCCACCGCTCCCCGGGCTGCCCGAGGCTGTGACCTCGTGGAGCCAGCCTCCCTGGACCACTTCGTGCCCGCCAACGCGGCTTTTAACTTTTTCAAATGCTTTTGCAGCTCACGGTGGCATCTTCTCCAAAGGGCCCCATGAAATTCTCGGAGACCCGTCAAACCTGGCGAGTCCGCAAGCGCTTTGATTTACGGGACAGATGTTTGCCAGCCGACACTTGAAGGAACCAGGGGAGGCGGGGTGGAATTAAATAAGAATAGGGTGTCAGCTCCCAAAAGGTGGCATGCCTCTGCTCCCATTCCCTGACGCCCAGTGTGGTTCAGAGGTCGGGCTGCTAATGGGTAGGGAACAAATTGAGAGTTACCACCTGCGTTTCAGCCCACGGGGGCGGGGGGGCCCCCTAGGCAGGTCACGGACCGGCTTACTCAGAGGCCAGCAAAGGCCGTGTGCTCCTGGGTCTGACATTGACCTGCTTGGTGACACTACTTGCCTTCCATGAGCCTCGGTTTCCTCACCTGTCAAATGGGGCCACTCCGAAGGATAAATGAAATGATGGACAGGAGCACACAGCACCGTTCGCGGCACACCATGGATGCTGTGTCTCTGGTTGTGTCTTCCAGCAGCCCAGAGAGGCCATCAGAGGGCTAAGCATTGCCCTCCCTAAGGGCTTCTTGTCTGATGTCGCAACCTCTGGGCAGGGTGGGCTGGAAGACACCAGGCTTTGTAGATAAGCTTCCTGGCTTTTGAGATGAAGGGGCCAGGGCAGGACAGGGGCCCTGGTACAAGGCCACTGTGCACAGCGGCACAGGCCGTGCACTGCACACCTCCCCAGTTGGTGGGCAGATAGATGGCAAGCGGTGCGATATGGTGGCCCTGCCTAAATAACAGCGTGACTTCTAGCCCCAACACCACACAACCTGACTGCTTTATCTGTGCGTTCGTTTACTTGGGGTTTAGTGTGCTTCTCCGGCTGGGACTGTCACCTCACAAGGGCAGGCAGGGACCTTGTCGCTCTGAATCCTGCTGTCTCCCCAGCACCTGGCACTGTGCTGGGCACACTGTAGGTGCTCGATAAATATCCGTGGCACGAATGAAAGCAGGGGCAGGTGGGGGTGACACGGGAGAGAGGGAGGGAGGCTCTGCCGAGCTCCAAGCCGGCCCAGTGCCCCCGGGAGAGGACACAGGGGGCGGGGAGGCTTGGGCGTGCGGTGAGGATGACGAAGCGCGCCTTCGGCGGCAAAGTGACACCGTTGTGGTGGGGGTGCCGTCCAGAGCCACCCGGGGCCCGGCTTCTGAGCAGCAGAGAAGGCGGTGTGGCCCGGAACGCAGCAGTGTGTGGACAGGCGCTTCTGGCTCAGACCGAGACACAAGCCGAGCCCACCAGACATTGGGTGCGGGGTTCTGCCTCTCTTCCCTTTCCTGTTTCTCTAATCTCCCGATTTTCTCTAAAGACCACGCACTGCCTTTATAATGGTTTGGATAAAAACGGTTTGAGTTGGGGTGGAGATCACAGAAGTGTGTAAAAATGTCTAGCTGGGTAAATTTGCCACACACTTGTTTATCACAGTGAGAAACTGGAACCACCGGAGTATCCAACCTGGAAGGAAAGTTCGGTACCCAAAGCACCGGGTGGTCACGCCAGACAGTAGCAAGGTGTGTCTGCTGACATAGACAGATGTCCCCAGCATTTCATAAAACCAGGCTGCAGTACGTCACCCGTCCCATGAGCCTAAATCATGCCCATGATGACGTAACTGAACACTAGAGAGGGTGTAAAATCAACCGCAGCGCTTCCTTCTCGGTAGTCCTTTGCTAGCAGACTTGGTTGGTGTTGGTCTCCTCTCGCAATGTTCTCTGCACACGCGAGCGTTTACAGGGGCCTTTTTGTCCTACATCCGTGTGGGCACATCCTGACCCTGCCTTTACTTTGAGGAGATCTGTGCACACATGCAGAACAGGAAAGCCTGCCCCGCAGACAGGCTGGCGTCCTCTGGCGCAGCGGAGGGTCTGTGTGCTCCGTGGCTGCTCCGAGTGCTCCCCAGCTGCTCTGAGTGCTCCCCTCGTGACCGAGCCAGCTGGGGCAGCAACGTCCTGGTGGCCCCAGACTGACCTGGGTGGAGGGACAGACAAACTGTAGCACGTTCACACTGGGGAATATAGTGCAGCATGGGAGAATGAACAAATGCCTCCACGGGAATAAATCCTGCAGGTCTGATGCAGAGGGAAAAGGGTGACGGACATCCCTGGAAGAGGCACGTGCAGGTTGGGAAACTCTAAGGAAAGCAAGGAACCCCCAGAAGAGCGGCTCCCTCAGGAGAGGGGGACGGGAGGTATCGGGAAGGGCTTGAGAGGGTGTCTGTGTGCCGGCTGCTGGTTCCACGGGCATTTGCTTTGAGATTGTTTATGAAACTGCCACGTGCCTTTTATGAACTTCAGAGCATGCACGAAAATTTCCACAACAGAGGAAGAAAAAAGTCCGCAAGGCAAAGCTGTAGCATGGAGGCCATGCCTCCCTCTGGAAGGTGAGATTCCGGGTAACTTCCACTGTGGCGTTAATAAAATCCTGACCATTGATCAAGCGTTCGCGATGGGCCATCGCTTGGCAGCTGTCGTCTAATTTCGTCCTCAGGACAATTGTGAAGAGGGGCTTTTGTTGTCCCCGTTTCACACCTGAGAGCCTGAAGCTCAGGGAAGGTGGGACTCCTGCCCCCGCCCTCTGCAGGGCCGCGGGCCGGGCGGGGGTCACCCTAAGCATGACCGTGCACAGCAGAGACGCCACTTGGGACAGCTCCCCTGTCTGCCCCGGCCTGCTGCCAAATGGCAGGGGCCACCAGGGCTTCGGGACTGTCCTGGGGGCCTTGCCCATTCCTTGGTGCTACAAGCAGGTTGTAAAGCACTTCGGAGGCCAATTGGCACCAGGACAGGGAATTGCACCCTTGGGGGGGGTTCGTGACCCCATAAATTGCCCAGAGGTGGGAGGCAGCTGGGAGGCCCGGGAATACCGAGGGCCAGTTCTCTGGGGGCTGTTACTCTCCGAGGTGTGGAATTCCACAGGGCCCCCTGCCCTCAGGAGAGGGAGAGGGACCTGGGGTAAAGTGGGGTGTGGGGCGAGACCCCGGGGCTGTGCTGGGAGGCGAGTGTGGTGAGGTGCTGCAGGCGTGGTGGGTGGAGGGTGGCCCTGGCACCTGCACCGCCGGGCCTGCTCCTGGGTGCGGGCATGGCTCCCGGGGCCCGCAGACGGGGTAGGATTTCAGAGGGCTCCACATCAGAGGGGCCACATCAAGCCCCTGCACCTTCCAGGTGTTAATAACCAACAGGGCGCCGCAGGGCGTGGGCCCCGGGACAGTGAGACGGGGCCTGGTTAGCACCTGCCCGCTCCACCTGGGGAGGGGACAGAAACATCCAGCCCCAGCCCCATCTCCAGTGTCATGCTGTAGCGCGCCTGCACCCCGGCAGTCCTGACGTTTGAGGGACACAGGGACAATCACAAGCTCGTCCACCGTCAGAAGGGGGAGGAGTCTCATGTTTCTAAAGGGAAACTGAGGCCCAGAGCACAAGGCCGAACCGCATCCTGGCTGAGCAGGGCCGTGACCACAGCGTCCCGCTCCCTCCCCGGCCGCCCCTCCACCCCCGCACACCCGCCTTCCTCGGCTCCTCGGCTTCCAGGGGGCACCCATGGGAGCTCCCAGAGCCGGGGCTCATGACAGAGCTGCCTCCTGGGTGTGTCTGGGGCAGGACAGAGCCGCACGTCAGGTGTTCGTCCGGCGCCCCCCACTTCACTGGCGTGTTGCTCAGTGAGCAAGTGCAGGCCCCCGGCCCCGGCCCTGGCCGCCTCCTGGATGGAGCCCCCGGATGCAGGAGAATACGTCCTCCTGCTGTCCCCAAGAGGCGGCCCAGCCTGCCTGTCCAGGCCAGGCCCAGGGGACGTGGACACCAGGAGTGAGTTCTGTCCGCCTGACAGCCCCTCTGCACAGGCCCTGCCTGCCCCCCAGAGCACCTGGACGGGACAGGCAGGTATTAGGTGGTCCAAGCAACGATGACGGAGTGCACCCTGGCAGCTGAGGGCTCAGAGCCACCCCGAGGATGACAGGGAGAGGTCACAGAATGGGCGAGGGGTGGTTGTAAGGCTGGAGCCGCAGGTGTGAGGGCGGGTGGGTTGGTGGCCACAGTTGTGAGGCTGAGCCTGCGAGAGAGGCGGGCGAGGACCTGGAGGGAGTGCTGGCAGGCGCCCTGCCCTCCCTGGCGTCTGCAGTCCCAGCTGCTACTCGCGGTGTCTTTGTGCAACAGAGGAAAAGGTGCCCCTCGCTCTGGGCATGCAGCTTGGCAGGCAGCTGGAAGGCTGGGCGCCAGCCAGGAGGAGCCCTTGTGCAGGGTGCAGCCTGCACAGCTGTACAAGGCTGGCCTGCCTGGACTTGTGCGAAGAATCTTGTTCAAGTGCGTGTGTGCACACAGTGCAGGTTGCCCAGAGAAATGCCCTGGTGCGCACACACACTTGCGCACATGATCTTGCACACGGGATGGAGAGAAGGATCGCCGAAACGATGGGGGCCCCGGAAGCTTCCAGGACCCGACGGGATGGAGAGAAGGATCGCCGAAACGATGGGGGCCCCGGAAGCTTCCAGGACCCGTTAAGCTCAGCAAAGACTCTCCAGCCTGGTTGGCGGGGCTGCCTGGGGACCGGCAGACGCGGTGGCCGTAGAGCTTCCAGGAACTGGGATTCACTCTCCCCCTCGTGTGGAAAGAATGATGGGCCCGTCGTGCCATGGATCCCCCAGAACAGCACTGCACAGTTGCCCGTCTACCGCTGTCCCCGCTTGGCAGACGACGAGACTGAGCCTTGCAGGTGTGTGCAGACCTGCCCAGCCCGGAGGAGGAACCCAGCAGCAATGGCACCCATGTCTCGGACCCCGACAGAGGGTGTCGCAGCCTCTGGCTGGGGTCCCGTGTCCACGCGGGTTCCTGTGCCCCAGGAGCCGACGTTTGCGGAGACGCCACGGCACACCGTGCCCAGAAGAACACCGGCCGCAGGGGCAGCTCTGAGGGTTCTGGGCATGTCGGGGCTGTCTCCGCGCTGCATCCGGGCACTTCCTGGCTGACGTTTGCACTGAGCCTGTCCGGTCTGAATCACGGGGTCAGAGGTTACCCAGGCACCCATGCCAGGCCAGAGCGCTGCCCTTTATTTGACCAAGTCAAAGAACCCCCCTGGGACCCTGACGAGGGACTTCAGACCCCTGGCCACCATCTGAAATACCGCTTGGGGGTTGATCCTAATCCCTCCTGATTTAGGGGCCAAGTGGCCAATGAAGGGACCATCTGAGAGTCAGAGAAACAGGGTGCCCAAGGAGACAGACGAGGCACGGCTGGGCTGATGTCCTGCCATCGGCCTGGCCGGGGGCTCTGCAGGCCGGCGGGGCGGGAGGCTGGCTGCCTCCTCCCGGGCAGCAGGGGTGGGGGCCTGTCATCTGCCCGCCCGGAGTCCCAGCAACATTCTCAGAGGGTCCCCGAGAGCCAGGTGCCCTGGGCGCTCCTTCGCCTGACTCAATACTCACAATGACCTACACATTCCCAAGAGCCTCAGTGCAGGGTCGGACACTATCCCAGGGGCTGGGGACACGACAGGGGACAGAATAAAGGCCCTGCCCTCGAGCAGCTTCAGTTTTAGCATGTGGGGCATGTGGGGGGACGTGTGAAGAAACAAACAAACAACCGATAAACAGGTAAGTGTCAAATACATTGGGTGGCCAGGCGCGGCCGCTCCTGCCTGGAATCCGAGCACTCTGGGAGGCTGAGGCGGGAGGATCCCTTAAGTCCAGGAGTTGGAGGCTGCTGTGAGCTGTGATTGTGCCACCGCACTCCAGCCTTGAAGAGAGAGCGAGACACTGTCTCAAAACAAAGCAAAAAGGGACATCAGAGGGTACCAACATCCAAACCGAGCCCTTCACACAGAGCCACAGTACCGCTCACCATTCGGTGACCTGGAACCGGGGACTTGGCAGGGTCAGCACATGCCTGCTGTGCGCGGCCCCTGGGCCCCAACGGGGAGTTGAGTCCCCCGGGGGGGGGGGGTGTAGCTGATGTGCCCAGGAGCCTCTCTCCACAGCAGGGCCACTGAAGAGCAGGCCGGGGTGACAGGGTGGCACTTCCAGCTGGGATTCCGGGTAGGGGAATGGCCTCACTTCCCGAGGAGGAGTAGGTCTGGTGGAGGGCCATGTGGGGTGGCTGCTGCCCGCAGCGGGGCCTAGGGACCCCTGGTGAGGAGACCCCTGGTGTGGAAACTTGAGGGAGGGAGGGCTGTGCCCTGAGGGTGCCCAGGAACCCAAAGAGGTCCAGCGTGGGGAACTGGCTGTGGTGGCGGGGAGGGTCAGAGAGGGGAGAGGGGCAGCCAGGGCCAACCTGTAGGGTCCTGAAGGCCTGGTAAGAATGCTGGCTTCCTCTCTGGGGACAGGGGTCCCAACGCAGGGAAGGACGGTGGGGAGGAGACGCAGGCGGGCTGTGCCAGGGGCTTGGAGCAGGCCCTGCAGCCGTCCCCTGGGGCATGGCTTGCTGTTGGCTGGGGAGGGGGCACCGGGATCCCAGCCCTCAGGCCCCAGGTGAGGCAGCCGTGTCTGAGCTGGGAGGCAGGTGGGAGGGGCAGGTTAGAGCCGAAGCCCCCACGAGGTGTGCAGCTGCGGAGTGGAGGACCATGCCGGACCCCGAATCCGTGATGCGGGAATGGAGGGGAGAGGCAGGGCTGTGGGGAGAGGCGGGGCTAGAGACGAATGTTGGAAACCCTCAGGGTGGATGCATCTCGACCCAGGACAGGGGGACGAGCTCCCCCAGCAGAAAGCATGGAGGAGAGGGGACAGAGGCGACAGACGGAGCTGTGGCCCCATCCACAGGCCGGAGCCAGGCCAGACCAGGGCCAAGAGCTGGGCCTGGGGGCAGGAGGCTGGAGGTGAGGAGGTGTCCTTATATCCAATTTAGAAGCAGAGGAGGTGTGACGAGGATGAAGCTTCTAGAAGTTTCTACAGACCAGGCCCCTGCAGCTCAAAGAGATTAGGCCACTTGCACAAGGTCATAAAGAAAGGGCCATGTGTGAACCGGACCTCACTCCCCACGGCTGTCCTTGGGAATCTGGGGCTCCCGCTCGGGAAGCTGTGGGGTGAGGCACAGGGGACGGCGGCGGCTCCTCCCCGAGGTGCTGCTGGCTCTGTCCCCTGCCTGCCCACAGAGACCCTTCCAAAGCACAGAGCTGCCCTCAGGCCTGTGACCCACGGGCGCTGCTCTGTGACTCTGTGCTGTGCACTTGTGTGTCTCCCTCCTAGAAGGCCCCTGCCCCCGGGTCACTGGCCCTGATCTAGGTCCTCGGGGGCCCCCTGAACTGCTGTTTCAGGGGTGCCCGTCCGTCCTTGGGCCGTGCGTCCACTGTGGGCAGTGGTTACTCTCCCGCCACTGCATATGGCTGTGCGGCCGCCATGACGGGGCCCCCGGGCTGGGTGCAGGCCTGGCCCTGATGGTGTGAGCGCCTTGTCCACAGTGGCCTGGAGAGGTGGGGCGGCGGCCGGCCTGGCCAGGTCTCCTTGTTCCCGGCAGATCTCCAGCCTCCTCGCCGCCCACCGAGACAGGACGGGGGCAGCAGCCCTGGCATTGGAACCCCCAGCATCAGCCCGGCCTGCTGGGGGAGGCAGAGCCAGCCTGGGAGCGGAAGATTCTGGGCGTCCACCAGGTGAGGCCACGTCCTACAGGCGTGGGCCGGGCGGGCCCCTCCCGCTGTGCCTGGAGGCTCTGGGGGCAGCAGCCACACTCTGCCGAAACCAGGCAGTTCCCGGACAAACCCGGCAAGACGGTCACCTTATTGGTGACCTGGCCTGGGAGGGATCGAAGCACCAGCCTCCCCCAGAGCTGTGCTTATGAACCCTTTGGAAAACATCCCATCCGCAGCTACCTCGAGGGAAGACCCTCCGCGTCCATGTACATAGGAAAGACCCTCAGGGAATGCCAGATGACAGCGTGGCCACCTCCCCTCGAAACAGAAGACAAAACACACACACACATTAGCCACAGGCAAGCCCTCCTGGCTGCTGGACGAGAGGACGAAGGCCTGGCTTGCCCAGGGCCCCCCATCTCTGCTCGGTGACCTGCCACTGTCCCAAGGTCTTTGGGGACCAGCCCGGCTACCTGAGCTGTCAGCAGCTTTGTGGTCTTGGGGTCTTATCTGTTGCTCCGTGATTGAAAGTGATTTGTTTTGGCTGAAAGTGATTTGTTTTCCAGGCTAACTCGATTATCTCCTGGGGGGCTTCCTACCTGGGGCCCCAGGCTCCTTGGGCTGCTGCTATTACCATCAATTACCATAAAGACCCTCTTCAAAGGGCAGGACCCCTGAGGTCGGCCCATTAGGATGGGGGCTGAGCCCCTGGCCTGCAATAAACTTTCTGATGTTAAATGATGGCCTAAGTGTCAGACACATGCGGTAGGAGCTGGGGCCAGGCCCCTGTGGCTTGACCGGTGAGATGCCTGCTAATTGGCAGGCAGGCCTCTGTGGGGTTTCCTGCTGCCTCTGGAGGCAGCACCCTGGGCCAGCCGAGGAGTGACAGACAGGGCCCATCTCTGCTTCCTTATATTACACCTCAAAGTGGGCAGGTCCGTGGAAATTGTCTCCTGAGTCTTGTTAACAACCTACAAGGAAGGGTGATTTGTGCCAATTTTACAGATAAGGAAACCGAGGCTCAGAGAGGTAAGAGAAAGTAGCAGATAATGGGCTTGACAGCTAGGCCCACGTACCTCCCACTTCATCCCGAGACCCCAACAACGTGACCGTGGCTAGGCACGCAAAGAGCAGCTTCAGCCTCGGACTGTTTGGTTCTGAGGTTGGGTTTGTGGGGCGCCTGCCAGGGGGAGCCAGGGAGCGGCTCACTGGCCGGGTCTCACAGCCCCGGCACCTTGCACAGCTGTCCAGGCTGCACAGGGTACCGGAGACCAGAGCAGCAGGCGGGGCTGTGCAGCATCTGGACTCCTGTAGCCAGGCATGGTGGGCGGGACAGGGGCTCCAGGGCTGCGTCATTGTCCTGCACACGTGGGCATGGCGACGGCAGGCATTCGAGTGCAGGGAGTAGCCGTGACTTTGCCGGCTGGTGTAGCCCCGCCAGCCAGGTCCCACCCCTCCGTGGACTCGGGGGCATCAGGGCAGTGACCCCTCTGTGTTTGCTCCCAGCTCTTCTGGAGGGAGCTGGTGGGTCTTTGGAGACATCTGCAGGAGCTTGAAGCTTCTGCCCTGGGGAGCAAGTTTACATTGTATAAACGTTAAAAATCCACTAGGAAAAGGAAAAGAAAGAAAGAAAGAAAAGCCTCTTTCTCCCCCAGCGTCCCAGGGCCGGAGTCCGCCTTCCACTGCAGCAGCCACTGTTTGGGTGGTGCAGAGAGAGGAAGAACAAGGACTTTCTTAGAAGCTCTGGCAGCTAGAAACGCAGTGAAGGAATGCAGGAGACAGGGTGACCTTTCGTAGGAAAAATTCTCCCTTCTCAGCCCCTCCAAGGCCCTGCTGGCTTTTCCTGTGCTTTCCTAGCAGTTTCCTAGGAACCACTTCCTTTCCCCCCAGTTGGAACAGACAGCAAAAGCTTCTGTCTGGGGACCCCTTGGCTGGGTTTGTGCGAGGGACTCTCTCAGATCTCCTTCATTAAAGATGAAATGTGCCAGCATCCAGCGTCCAGGATTTTCCTCTGGCAGGTCAAGACCTGGCTCTGCTGGCCAGCCCCCACCGAAAGGACAGTCCACCGGGAGAGGGGTGCAGACGTAGTGTGAGCAAGTTGACTGTGGGATGGGGGAGTACCAAATATACTTAGTGGGAGTGTCTGGGGTAGGATGAGGCTCAAAGTTTGCTTTGATTTCATGACCAAACTTTTGGGGTGTTTACAGGATAGCTAATGTTTCCATAATCTCTTATTACATAGCAAAGCACCCCAAAACTTGAGCTTAAAACATGCTACCACTTATGAGGAGTCTTCAAAAAGTTCATGGGAAATATGTATTATAAAAAAATACTGAACAGGGAAAGATTGAGAGCATTTCCACTTAGAACTAGAACAAGACAAAGTTGCCCCTGTCACCACTCCTATTCAACATAGTGCCAGGAGTCCTAGCCTGAGCAATCAGACAAGAAAGGAGATCGAGGTATTCAAATGGGGCCAGAAGAGGTCAAATTATCACTCTTTGCTGATGATATGATCTTCTGTCTAGAAAACCCCAAAGATTCTGCCAAGAGACTCCTGGAATTGACATACAAATTCAGCAGTCTCAGGTTACAAAATCAATGTACATGAATCAGTAGCATTCATATTTACCAACAGTCAAGCTGAGAATCAAATCACAGATTCAATACTCTTCACAGTAGCAACAATGAAAACAAAATACCTAGGAATGTATTTAACCAAGGAGGTGAAAGACCTCTACAGGGAAAACAATAAAACACTGAAGAAGGACATTACAGAGGATGTAAACAGATGGAAAAATATACCATGCTCATGGATCAGGAGAATCAACATTGTTAAAATGCCCATACTACCCAAAGTGATTTACAGATTCAATGTAATCCCTATTAAAATATCAATGTCATTTTTGACAGATCTAGAAAACATAATTCTACACTTCGTATGGAACCAGAAAAGAGCCTGAATAGCCTTAAGCAAAAGTAATGAATTGGGAGGTATCACTTTACCAGACTTCAAGCTATACTGCAAGGCTATAGTAACTAAAACAGCATGATATTGGCATAAGAACAGAAGAAACGTAGACCAATGGAACAGGATTGAGAACCCAGATATAAAACCATCCTCATGTGGCCACCTGATCTTTGAGAAAGCAGACAAAAACATACACTGGGCAAAAGAATCCCTATTCAATAAATGGTGTTGGGAAAACTGGATAGCCACATGTAGAAGACTGAAACAGGACCCACGACTTTCACCTCTCACAAAAATCAACACACAGTGGATAACAGACTTAAACCTAAAGCATGAAACTAAAAGAATTCTAGAACAAAATGTTGGAAAAACTCTTACAGAGATTGGCCTAGGCAAAGAATTTATGAAGAAGATCCCAAAGGTAATCACAGCAACAATTAAAATAAACAAATGGGACCTGATCAAATTAAACAGCTTCTGCACAGCCAAGGAAACAATCAATAGAGTGAGTAGACAACCCACAGAATGGGAGAAAATATTTGCATGCTACATATCTGACAAAGGGCTGATAACTAGAATCTACAAAGAATTCAAGCAAATCAGCAAGAAAAAAAATCAAATAATCCCATTAAAAAGTGGACAAAAGACATGAACAGAAGCCTTTTAAAAGAAGATAAACTAATGGCCAATAAACATATGTAAAAATGCTCAATGTCCCTAATCATCAGGGAAATGCAAATCAAAACCACAATGAGACATCACCTAACTCCAGTGAGAATGGCTTTTATCAAAAAATACCAAAATAGGGACTGGGCCTGGTGGCTCACACCTGTAATCCTAGCACTCTGGGAGGCCTAGGTGGCCAGATCGTTTGAGCTCAGGAGTTCGAGACCAGCCTGAGCAAAAGCGAGACCCCGTCTCTACTAAAAAAATAGAAAGAAATTAGCTGGACAACTAAAAAAATATACATAAAACAATTAGCCAGGCATGGTGGTGCATGCCTGTAGTCCCAGTTACTCAGGAGGCTGAGGCAGCAGGATTGCTTGAGCCCCGGAGTTTGAGGTTGCTGTGAGCTAGGCTGATGCCACGGCATGCTAGCCCGGGCAACAGAGTGAGACTTTGTCTCGAAAAAAAGAAAAAGAAACCAAAATAACAATTGCTGGCGTGAATGTGGAGAGATAGGAACACATATAATGTTGGTGGGACTGCAAACTAGTACAACATCTATGGAAAGTAGTATGGAGATACTTCAAAGAACTACAAGCAGACCTACCCTTTGATCTAGCAATCCCACTACTGGGTATTTACCCAAAGGAAAAAAAGGACATTTTATAAAAAAAGACACCTGCACACAAATGTTTATAGCAGCACAACTCTTTAATTGTAAAGATGTGGAAAAAACCTAAGTGCCCATCAATGCATGAGTGGATTAACAAAATGTGGTATATATACACCATGGAGTACGACTCAGTCATAAAAAAATGGTGAATTAATATCTCTTGTATTAACCTGTATGGAACTGGAGACCAGTCTTCTCAGTGAAGCATCACAAGAATGGAGAAACAAACACCACATGTCCTCACCATTAAATTGGAACTAATCAAAGAACAACAACAACAACAAAAACTAGGCATGGATTTCAAAATTGTTTTACACCTAAATAAACTTGTACTAACTTGTTGTAATCTGTCTGGGCAAGGTCTAGTTTGAGGCACTAAAAAGGCTAAGATATCAGTGTGAATATGTTTGAAAAGAGCCCCTATCACAGTGACACAAATTTTGCTAAAATTAAAGAAAGAACAAACATCAAATTTAGGGTAAAACTTGGATGAGGGAATGGTGGAATCATTGATGCTGTAAGAAAAGCTTTGGGACACAGTACCCCCAAGAAATTAGCAGTTTACAAATGGATAACTTGTTTTAAGAGAGATGAAAAAATGTTGACAATAAAGCCTGCAGTAGCAGACCATTCCCATCAATTTTCAAGGAAAAATTAATCTGGTTCATGCCCTAATTGAAGAGGATCAAAGATTAACAGCAGAAATAATAACCAACACTGCAGACATCTCAAATGGTTCAGCTTACACAATTCAGACTGTAAAGTTAAAGTTGAACAAATTTTCCACTCAATGGATGCTGAAACCATTGCACCCAGATCAGCTGCAGACAAGAGCAGGGCTTTCAGTGGAAATTTTAGACATCTGGGATCAAGATCCTGCAGCATTTCTTCAAAGAACTGTGACAGGAGATGCAACATGGCTTCACCAGTACAATCCTGAAGACAAAGAACAACCAAAGTGACGGCTACCAAGAGGTGGACATGTCAAGTCAGAGCAAAAGTGGACTGGTGGAGAGCAAAGGTCCTGGCAACAGTTTGGGGATGTGGAAGGCATTTCACTAGTTGGCGTCTGGAGGACCAAAGGACAACAACATCTACCCTGTTCTGAGAGTGTTTGGAGAAAGTTGGCCAAAGTTTTAGCATAAAACCTCCAAGAAAGCTTCACCAGAGTTCTCCACCACGACAGTGCCCCTGTTCATTCCTGTCATCAGATGAGGACAATTTTGCAAGAGTTTTGATGGGAAACACTAGGCATCCACCTAACAGTCCTGATCTGCCTCCTTCTGACTTCTTTTTATTTCCTAATCTTAAAAACTCTGTAAAGGGGGCCCATTTTCTCCAGTAAACAATGTAAAAAAGACAGCATTGCATGGTTAAATTCCCAGGACCCTCAGTTCTTTAGGGCTGGACTAAATGGCTAATATCATTGCTTACAAAACTATCTTGAACTTGATGGAGCTTATGTTGAGAAATAAAGTTTACATTTTTTATCGCAATCTTTTAATTCCATTTTCCCACAAATTTTTTAAGTCCCTTTCTGCTCACAATTCTGCACTCTGAGAAGGGCTCAGCAGGGATGGCTCATCTTGGCTCCATGTGGTGGACTGGGTCACTCTCATGGGTACATTCAGCTGGGAGCTTGGTTGGGGCTGGAACATCCAAGGTGGCTTCATTCATGTGCTGGGTACCTACGCTGGGGTGGCTGGACAGGTTGGGGGCTGGCTGGAAATCTCTCTCTCTCTCTCTTTCCCACCCCCCTTCCACTTGCTGCATGATCTTTCTCAGCAGGGTAGCTGCATCTCTTTACATGATGGCTCAGGGCTCCAAGACAGGGATGGTGGAAGCTGGCAGAGCCCCTGAGGCCCAGGTCTGGAAGGGGCCCAGCATCACTTCCACCATACTCTCCTGGTCTAAGCAAGTCCCAGGCCAGCCTAGATTCAGGGGAAGGGAAATAGACTCTACCTCATGATGGGAGGAGCAGCAGATAATTTGTGATGGGACACGGACTTGTTTCTGAGAATCTCCCCTTTGGGAGATTCATGGCAGGTGTCATGTACTTTTTGCAGGTCTCTCACCTTTTCAACGGTAAGTCCTTCCAGGAGGTTGGCGAGGCCCCAGGGAGCACTCTGCCCCATTGCGCCTTCATCCCCACAGAGGGAGAGAATGTCAGCACGGGGCTTCTGTGGAGGGACTCCACTCCCTGCTGGCTCCAGCTCAAAGATCTAAAGGCCAAAGTTAGTGGGACTTAGGAGAGTCAACTCAAGAGGCGGGCCGCTGGAGCTGGAGGCGTCATGCATTTTCTGAAAGGGAGCTAGGCCCTTGCCTCAGCCTCTGCATTTTTAGGCAACTGTTTCAGTTCTGTTTTTAAAAAGTCTCCAAAATAAGTGAGACTTAAGTTAGAAGTTTGTTTTCTTCCCATGAAATTGTCCGAGGCCTCAGCTCTGTGGGCTCACCCAGGGGCCCAGCCTCCACTGTCCTGCTGCCTCTCCCATCCCCAGGGACTTTGCCCCCACCCATGGGATGCAAGATGGTTCCCCCACCCAACCACATGTCCAGCATTGGGGAGCCCAGATAGGAGGAAGATGATGCAAGGGCTTCCCCTTCACTTTAAGGATACACCTCGGAGGTTACCTCCACTCTATAGCCCATTGGTCACAACTTAGTCACATGGCCACACTTAGCTGCAAGGGAGACTGGGAGATGTAGTCTTTGTTCTGGGTGGCCATGTACCCAGCTCAAAGTTGGGGGTTCTGTTACCTGATAACAGGGATTCTCAACCTATTTTGAATCCTGGGCCACTCTGGCACCTGGGAAAGCCTGTGGACCCTTTCCCTGAGCAATATTGTCAGATGCTCAAAGTAAACCATGCAGGCTGGCAATAGTAACCGATTATACTGAAATGCAGTTACCAAAATATAGTTAAATAATAAATGTGTGATTTAGAAAAATGCGTGCTTCTGTATTAATACATTCTATAGCAAGACCGTGTGGCAGATCCACTAACCACTGTCATTTTGAAGTGGTGGTGAGGGTAAGGGATAGTTCAAGATTAGGCAATAACTGCAATGTGACGTGAAAACACCTGCAGTTTCTCATGACAACACAATCGGTGGTATTGTTAACGTATTTTGGTTTGTCTACATTTGCAAATGAAGAAGATGGTACATTTCATCCAGGTTAGTGAGGATAAAAATGTCACCTTTTTCTGGTCCCAGTTCTCAAGCTCCGTGAATTCCACTGCCAGGATCCCAAGGGCAGCTCAGATTCCGGGGGAGGGCTCAGTCTCCTCCGATGGTTCCTTCTCAGAGGGAGGCTGGGAGCGAGGACCCGCCAACCCCTCTCTGCTTTGACATCAGGTGCCTCCCTGGCCCTGCAGGGCCTAGTGGACACCAGGGGGCTCTTCGTGTGTCCAGTTTCCCATGGGCTGCTGTGACAAACGACCACAGACCGGGTGGCTTTGAGCAACAGAAACGTAGTCTCTTACATTTGTGAGGCCAGAAGCCCCCAACCAAGGTGCTGGCAGGGCCACACTCTCTCCGGAGCCTCCAGAGAGGCTCCTTCCTTTCCTCTTCCAGCTGCTGGTGGTCGCCGGCTACCCTCGGCTTCTAGATACAACTGGTCTCTGCCTCTGTCTCCACCTGGTATTCTCCTCTGTGTGTCTCTGTCTCTGCTTTCTCTTTTTACAGTGACACAAGTCATTGTGCTAGGGGCCCACTCTGATCCAGTATGACCTCCTCTTCCTTTACAACAATTACATCTGCAAAGACCATATTCCCAACTAAGGTCACGTTCACAGGTACCAGGAGTTAGGACTTGGACACGTATTTAGGGAGGACACAGTTCAATCTGCAACACCTGCCTGGGACAATTTCAGAGGACCAGAGGAGTCAGGGTTTCTAGAGGAATGCCTGGTCTTACCGGGAGGAAACTGAGGCCCAGGGAGGGAGCTTACAACACCAGCTGGTGACCATCTCATCAAGATGCAGGGTCTGAGGACAGAAATCGTATCCAGTGCACTGCGCCGTCTCGGCATCTAGCACGTGCCTGGGACGTGGTCGGTGCCCAGTAATATGTGTGAATGAATGAATGAGTAGCAACCAGGTTGCTACACCCAGGCCAATGGTCTTTTCGCCATCTCGTGGCTGTTGGCCTTACGTTACCACGGGTGCATTGGCATCTCTGGTAATTGCCGTAATGCAGTTTCTGTAGCAAACTCCCACATTTCAGTGGCTTACTGGGATAAAAGTTTATTTCTTGCTCACCTGCCTGTCCAGTGTGGATGTTCCTCTGGGGCAGAGCCACGTGATGCCTCGGGGCTCCAGGTTCCTTCCTCACCTGGCTCCACTATCTCCCGGGACGAGGGGTCATCAAACATTTTCTGCAAAGGGATAGATAATAAATATTTTCAGCTATCTGGGCCACGTTGTCCCTGTGGCAACTACTCAGCTCTGCACCGTGGCAGGAAAGCAGCCGCACACAATGCGTAATCAATAGGTGTGGCCAGCGTTGACCCATGGTGGGTCAGAGCTGGTCCACGAGCCACAGTTTGCCAGCCCCTGTCCTGGGACCTCAGGCCGCTTCCTCTTAGCCAGCCGCCAGGACAAGACCGGAGGAGAGGGCCTTGTCTCGGTCATCGCGGCTCTTCCACGATGCTCTCTCGGCAAGCGCAGGGCCACGGCTCCGCCCGGCTCCCCGGAGGCTGGGAAATACGTTTCCGTGTGACCAGCTGTGCACCAGCGGTGACTCGGCGCCAGGTGACGTGGCAGCCAGCGTGGCCTGGGTCACACCACAGCAACAAACAGCCCCCAACACGTAGTAGCTTAAAACAACACAGTTTTTCTTTCTCCCGGGCTCTGGGTGCAGCCGGAGTGAGAGGAGGGCGCTGGTTACCATAGTTACTCAGGGGGCCGGGCGGACTGAGTATCCCTCTCGCCATGTCGCCGTGACTGCAGAGGCAGGGCCAGGAGCTTACCGTCTCCACCCAGAAGCGGCCACTTCACTGGTCAGAGTGAGTCCCGCAGGCGCGCCTGGGTTCCAATGTTCCCACGCTCCCAGAAGGGGAGACGCGGCCCTGTCGAGACCCAGAGGGGCCGATTCTCTGGGGCCAGTGGGCTCCTCGAGCCCGTGCTGGTGCCCGAGAGGAGGAGCCCGTCTTGCTTGCCTGTCACAGGGGTCAGGGGCCCAGCGGCCCCTGAGCGACTCGGTTTCCGGGGTGGAAAGAGCCGCTTGCTGAAGGTCCCGACATCAGGGCCTGGCGCTCCCACCTCGGCACCTGGAGAGCAGGCCGAGCTGGGGCAGAAGTCCCGCAGAGACGTGCTTTGTGACCCAACGAATGGGGAGGAAAGTGTCTCGGGCCCGGTGGAGGGAGACCCCGGGAGACATGGGGACTTGGACGAGTGAAGTTACGGTCCAGCTACCGGGCACGTGGCCAGATTGGCCTCCCGTCTCCCAGGAGGCCAGGCCCGAAGGCGGGTCAGGAAAGCGCAGCCGCCTGCTGGGGCGGCTCCTGCCCACCAGGGTCCCCAAGGACACCCCGTCCTCTCAGGCACCGGGGTCACCAGCCCCCCGCATGGCCCGCACTGGTGCCGCCTCCTGGCGTGGGTGCCTTGCGTGGCTCTTCCCTCATCGTGTCAGGGCTGCTCTATGTGACCAGTAAACGTGTGACAAAAGTGACAGGGAATGGCCACCAAGGTACCGCCACTTGCGGCCGGCTCTCCCTTGGCTCGCTGCTCTGGAGGAAGCCAGCTGCCACGCTGGGAGGACACCAGCACCCCCGCAGAGGGCCCTGTGGCGAGGGGCTGAGGCCTCCCGCACAAAGCCCGTGAGGGAGCCACTTCCCGAGTGACCCTCCAGCCCCAGTCAAGCCTTCGGTTGCGACGGCAGCCCCGCCAGCCTCTCCACTCCAGCATCACGGAGAACCTCGGCTGGGAACGCCCAGCGAAGCTGCTCCCACGTTCCTGACGCAGAGCCACCGTGTGAGACAGCAAGCGTCCATCGCTGTTTTCGGCTGCTAGGATTGGGGGTGATTTGCCGCGCAACAATCGATGACTAGCACAGACAGACACCCTTTCCATCGACTGAACACTTGTGTGTGAATGCTCTACAGCTTGCTCCGGTCTCATCATCACAGAATTCCTGAAGGTAGGTATAGCTCATAGACGAAGAGACAGAGGTTCAGAGAGGGCCAGTGACTTGTCAAAGTCCCACAGCAAGGCGGGGGTATGGATTCGCATTCCAAACCCAGATTTGTCAGCTCCAAAGCCTCCTCCCCTTCTGTTTTCCTCCCTCTTTCACTTGCTTTGGAAGTAGAGGGCCTGCCCATCTACAGGGCACCGCCAGAGTGCAGGCCTGCTGAGACATTTCAGTGGCACAGAGAATTCTTTAGAGTAACGACTGTAAAAACAACTGGTATTTTTCATTAGTTTCTCAGGGCTGCTATAACAGACAACTGCAAACGCAGTGGCTTAAAAGAACAGGAATTAATTCTCTGACAGTTCTGGGGGCCAGGAGTCCAAAATCAAGGTGCTGGCAGGGCTGCGGTCCCCCTGAAGGTGCTAAGGGAGAATCCTGCCTTGCTCTTTTAGCTTCGGTGGCTGCTGGCGAGCCTTGGCTTGTGGCCGCATTGCTCCATCTCTGCCTCCACCTTCACACGGCCATCCCCCCGGAAGGTCTGAGTCTCCCCATTTTCTGTCTCTTACAAGGTCATTAGGTTTAGCACCCACCCTCGTCCAGGATGGTCCCAGCTTGATCCTTACCGTAATGACAACCGCAAAGACCCTTATCCCAAATAAGGTCACATGCGAGCTTCTAGGTGGACGTTCATTTGTGGAGTGAGGGCGACCGATTCAGCCCAGCGCACGTTTCTCCCGTGTGTCACTGTTCACAGAATGCCTACGCTTCCGAGCAAACCTGCCGGGCAGGTCACTGTTCCCCGCAGACCGCTGTGAAGTGGGGACTCGGCGAGAACAGGGACCTACCCACCTCTCACAGCAAACGGGTGGCAGACTCAGAATTCACGCACGGGGACTGTGACTCTAGGGCCCAGGCAGGCGAGGCGGGCCGCCCAGGCCCTCAACTCCACGCTGCTGACTCCCAGGCCAGGGCTGCAGCGGGGATGGGGTCCTGGCCTCCCCCGGAGCAGGTGCGGCAAGAGCTCACGCTGCAGGTGGCTGCCCCGCGGGCCTCCCCAGGTGGGCTCCGAGGCCATCAGACCCTGGTAATGATCGGGGAGCTCGGCTTGCAGTTCCCTAATGGTCCATTAAAGACGAGTTGAGGCCTAATGATTACAGGGAAAGTTCAACTGCCTTCCCCTTTGAAATCCACAAAGGCTGCGCAGGTAACGGGCTTGAGCCCCAGCGTTTGAAGTGGCGGTCCTCCCGGGAACATCTGGCAGGCTGTGCCACCGCACTACAAACGCTCCCAGCACGGCTGGCCCTCGGAGGCTGTGCGGGCCAAATATCGGGGCCAGGTTCTGCTTTTTGCTTTGGTTTTGACTCGCCCCAAACGCAAGGGTGCTCACTTCTGCGTCTCTTTGGCGGTAGGTAGGTGGGGGTGGGGGTCTTTCTTTTTATTTTTCTCCGAGCAGAACTTCAGAGAGCAATAACACCAAAGGAGCAGCGTTGCCTCATTAACTCGGGATTAGGCCCAAGCCGAACGATGACTGCAGATTCTCGAAACACGTAAAGCAAATGCCCCGTCAGGAGCGGAGAGCTGCCATGACCAGCGCCCCGTTGCAAGAGTCTGGGCTTTGTTTTGGGGGATCAGCAACCCCCTTATTTTCCAATCACCCATGCACTTGACAAATACTTACCAAGCACCTACTGTGTGCCGGGGATGGGGACAAGACAGCCACGAGATACTGGGGCTCTGTGCCAGGGGCACAGCATCTGGGAGAGAAATAATAACCAGCAACAGAATCAGTGCATGAGATGATTGGGGGTGTGTGTGTAATAAATGCTTTGAAAAAAATAAGGAATGACAATGGTGGTGTTTGCAGATATCACTTTAGCTGCAGAGGGGAGAGAGGCCAATATGTTAGCTGAGATCTCCATGTGAGGTAGACGCAGCCCTGCAGGTGCAAAGGCCCTGAGGTAGAAAGCACGTGGAACCTTGCAGAACCAGCCTTGAAAGGACCGTGTGGCTGGAGGGTGATGAGCAGACAGAGGGCATGGCAGAGGCCTGACCCCACAGGGCGCCGGGCCCTTGTTCTGTGTGTTGGATGCCACCGGAGGGGTGAGCAGGGGAGTGACTTCGGTTTTAGGCATCTTGCCTGGGAGTGTCTGGTTTCTCAGATGGCTTTCCCAGAGAGCACCATCAGACAGGGAGCGTCCGGCAGGGCTGGTGTCTGCCTCTTATCCGTAGTTCCAGCACCCAGTCCCGAGCCTGGCACACAGTAGGGCCTCACCACATGTCGGCTTACTGGATCAGAGTCAGGCCTGCTACAAGGGAGAAAGTTGCCAGAGGGCCTGGCGTGTTCTCCAAGGTGGATTGCGGAAGATGTGGCTGGTTTGGAGAAAGCCCTGTGCAGCCAGCGTCCCCTCTCAGCCCAGGCAGGAAGACCAGCGCCGGCTGCCACTCAGGTCCGGGCCCGCTGAGGGAACCGGGCTGGTGCAAAGGGCCGAACCCTCCCCTTCCTGCCTCGGCCGGTGTCCGGGGCTTCCTAGACCCTCACGAGGGGCTGAGCAGGCACTCCACAGGTGTTAGGTGCAACAAAGGCCTGCATGAATGAAGAAATGAATGAATGAATGAATGAATAAGTGAGTGAATGCCATCCCACTGGTCTAGGGAGGAAAGTTGCTGGTCTTCCCCGGGCCTGGAATACCTTCCCCCACTCTTTGTAAATCCCTCCTGGGCTGGCTTCCTGGCAGGAAGGGACAATTTGGGGAGATATGCAGACCATTTGGGCCGGGGAGGGGGCTCCCCTGCCCGCCCTGTCCTCGCCACTGCCCACGGGGACCAGAGAGGGGGCGGGCACCCCGGCTCTCACTCCACGCCTCCGCATCCTGCGCTGGGCTGGCAGGACTTTCAGAGAAACCCGGATGCTTCTTGCTGCTTTTTTCTGCTCTGAAACTTTTTCTGGTTACAAAAGTATTCTGTGGAAATTGCAGAAATAACTGAGAGCAAACATGCGGACACACAGTCACTCACACACACGCACACAAAGTCCTTTGTCATCCCAACCCAAAGAGGATCATCGAGAGTGTTTTTGTGTCTGTCCTTCCAGAACTTCTTCTAGGCATAATCACAGTCGTTTATGTTGTTTAAACACCTTGCAATTCAAACCATTGCTAACCTGCTTTTTTCGCTTAATATCTTGGAAACATCTTTCTGCAGCAGTGACTACTTTTCTATGCTATTCTCAACGCTACGGAATATAAACCTGTCCCCTTTCAGTGGTCACTGAAGCTGTTTCCTTTTGTGAGTGTAACAATTGTTTTTATAGAAAATACAGTAACATAGGATTTATCATTTTATCCATTTTTAAGTGCACATGTCAGTGGCATTTAGTACATTCACAATGTTGCACAACCACTGCCGCTGTTAATTCTGGAACATTCCGTCACCCCAAAAGGAAGCCCCCGCACTTTCGTTCCCTCTCCCCCAGTCCCTGATAGCCACTAGTCCGTGTCCTGCCTTTATGGAGGGGCTTGTCCCGGATACGTCATATAAAAGGGATCGTGCACGTGTGGCCTTTCATCCGGTTCCTTTCTCTCCGCACCACATGTTTCAAGTTCACCCACATGGAAGCGCGTGTCAGTGCTCCGTTCCTTTTCGTGGCCAAGGAACATCCATCACATGGCTGGACCATGTTTTGCTAGCCACGCAGCCACCGCTGGCCACGTGGGCGGTTTCCACATCTTGCGTATTGTGAACGGCGCTGCGGGGCACAGCTGTGTGCAGGTTTGGTGCGGACAGATGTTTTCGGTGCCTTGGGGACCTTCCAGGAGGGGCATTGCTGGGTCATATGGTCCTTCCACATTTGCCTCCTAGAGGAACTGCCATTCCGCCCTCCCTCCAGCGAGTGGGACAGCTGTGCACGCCTGCCATCGTCCCCTCCGGCTGAGAGCCTGGAGCGTGAGTAGCTGGGGGGGGAGGGTCCATGCTCTTCCCGATTTGCCTTGTGCTGCCAAAGTGCCCCCCAGAGAGCCGGGGCCAGCTCACACTCTGGGTGGGGACTCTCTTCAGTCCCTCGGGGCCTTCTGCGGGTGACCGGCACCTTGAGGTGACATGGAAGACCCTGGGGCTGTGGACACGGCCTTCCCCTCTTTGGGGCCCTCGCTCAGCTGCCAGGGTCTGGGCTGGCCCTGGCACATCTGGAGGCTGCCCTGAGAGTCGAGGGACAGCTTGGGGAGAACTTGGCGGGTCAGGGCTCCGCAGGTGACACTGGCCCACAGGCTGGCCGGGGAGGAGAGCCGGGGAGGGGAGGGCCGTCTGCTTCACAGAGGAACTGCCATCCTTTCTGTAAGTTGCAATGTGGAGGGCTAGGACAGGCGTGGGGAAATGGGGAGGAAAAGTGGTCCTCAGCCCCTCTGGGGGGTGCTTGGGGGACTGGAGCTGATTGCCAAGGGGGGAGGTGATATGTGAGTCATTTTAGCAGACATTTCCCAAGTGCAGGGGGCCCGGGCTAAGAGCAGGGGCGAAGAGATGAGAAGAAGAGGAGTTTGGAATATTCCAGACAGAGGGAATGGTTGTTTCTGGCTAAAAAGATGGTTCCAATGCCTCACGACCAGGGCACGGGCAGGCCAGGAGTCGGGGGCCAGCCCCGTGCCTGAGGTTGGCAGTCTCCATGGACGGGACTTCTGGGGACCCCAGGGGGGAGGGGACACATGCGCTGACACTCCCAGGCGGGGGTCCTGAGCCCCGAGAACCACAGCTGCGGAGACCAGGGGCACCATCTGGGCAGTGGACAGAAGGTGTCCGGAGCTTGGCCTGAAGGAGAGAAGAGCAGGAGTTAGGAGGGACATCCAGGCTGGAAAAGATAGGGACAAGGAGTGGAGGTGGCTCTGTGCGGGCACAGCGAGGGCCAGGCTGGCGAATGCTGGTCACAAAGTTATGAGCCATCGTGGTGCCCCAAGCAGCCTGGCCCACTGTGGGAGGCTGAACCCTCGCAATGCTGCCCAGCGAGGGACAGAGAGGGATGGTGGGGTGGCTGCAGGGGCCTGCTGCTGAGAGACGCCTCTCACGGCCACTGTCCCTGCCTAGCCCTGGTGGCCTCAGAGCAGTCTGGTCCGCGCTTGGGCCAGATGCCCTTGGCGATCTCTTTCCTTCCACTTTTATGGGTTTTGAGTCTTGCCCGGGCCCGAGGGGGTTACTCGGAACGGTGCTTTGTAGTTCAATAGACACTTTCATCTGCAGCCCTTGGAGGACTTTGCAAACCCGGCTTAATTAAGGGCCCCAGCACCTCCAGCCTCCTAAGTACTGTTTGCAGCTGGACGGCACACAGAACAGAGGGATTAAGTGATTTGTCCAAGACTGCACAGCAGAGCTGGGAAGGTCCCCGCAGGGGGCAGGGCCGTCCTGGGCTTCCCCCGACGCCTTCTTTCTCTGCTCGTTGCGTCTTGCCCTGCTGGGACCCTGCACTCTCAGCTGGTGGCCTGCAGCTCCAGAGCCCCAGGCTGCCCCTGCTTACCAGCGGCCAGCCCACGAACAGCCGGCCGGACGGGGCGGTCCCTGACGCTGACGGCCAGGCGGGGACCTTTCGGGGACAGGGCGTCCGCAGGCGAGGGTGGATCACTGGTCCTGGAATCTGCTCCCACGGGGCCCGTGGGGCCCTGCAGGGCTGCCGCCGGCTCCAGCCTCTGGGCGCTGGGCCGGCAGGGGTGAGGGGGCCGGGCAGAGATGCCTGAGTTCGGGGAGGGGTGAGACGGGCCCCTGTCCTGCTGCCGGGAAATTCCTTGCGTTCTTTCTTTGGGCCTGTGAGCTCATGTGGTGGGTGCATTTTATAAACCGGAAAATAAGTCATTCATTGAAAAGGAGAAAAACAAATGCATCTCCAACCCGGGGCGTCAGTGGTCATCACGGTGGTCGCAAAGCCCCGATCGTCCGCCCCTCTGCCGCCTGCTCTGCCACCTCCCAGCTCCCCTCTCCTAGTGAGCACCCACCTCGCCCGCCTGAGTCGTGTCGGAGTCCCCGGCTTCTTGTCCCACCGTGACCTGTTCCCAGCCCAACAGGCAGGGCACCCTCTGACAGCCCCAGCTGCATCCGGCCCCTGCTGTGCTCGAAGCCACCCAAGGGCCCCTGCGTCACCCCAAGCAAAAGCCCAAGGCCCCCACCTCCCTTCCCTCCTCTTCCTTCTTCCCCTTTTCCCTCCTCCCATCTCCTTCCTCCCCTCCTCGCTGCGCCTCCTGCAGCCACCCTGGCCTCCACCCTGCTCCAGCCCAGCTTCCCGGCTTTCGCCCGGCTGCGCCTTCTGCCCCGCACAGCCTCACCCGCAGCCTCTGCTGCTCCTGCCTCCAGCCGTGCCCAAGGGCTTTCCCAGCAGGGCCTCGCCGACCCCTCGAATTAAAGCTGCCCATACCTGGCCCTCCGGTGCTGCCGGCCTGGCCTGGCGCACGGTGGCAGCGGGAAGTGCGCTTAGTCCGGCACGCCCCCGGGCCTCCTGGCAAGAGTTGAGTGGGCGCTGGGAGGACCCGACGGTCACCAGTGCACTGAGCATCCAGAGCCGGCTGTGGGACGTCCCGAGGGATGGAGAGCAAGGTCGGGGAGAGCCAGATCCCAACTCCCGGGGGCAGACAGGGCCCGGCAAAGCCTCGTGCTCAGGCGGGGGTGACCGGCTGGCCCAGCCGTCCCCCACCGGGCTTTGCAGTGTCAGGGTCCAGCCTGAGAGACGGGGAGACCCCAGAAGGCGGCAGGACAGCAGAGGAGCAGGAGCCAGCGAAGGTCTGTGAGACGCTGCGGGGTGGTCCTGGGGGAGAGGGTACAGAGACATGGGGTGAGCCTGAGACGGATGCTGCTCGGGACACTGCTGGCCGGCTGCGGCCCCTACACGGACACCCGTGACCCCAGGGGACCCACAGCGCAGTTGGCGGTGGACAACTCTTAGCTCCTGGGCCAGGACCACGCAGCAGCAGCGTCCAGGTAGCTCAGCCCGCAGCCCCGGCCCTGCCTCGCCCCTTCCCGGCCTGGTCTCAAGGGTCACGGTCCCTCCAAAAACCGGCCCTGGGAAAAGGGGTGTGGCGGAGGCTCCAGAGAAAAGAGCTGGGAATTAGGGTCGCCATATCTAACGAGTAAAAACGGGACGCCCAGTTAAGTCTGAACTGCAGATAAATACGGAACAATCTGCTGGTATAAGTATATCCTATGCGATTGTTGGGATATACTTACACTGAAAAGTTATTTATCTCAAACTCCTGTGCCGTGCAGGAGATGGAGGTCCTAGAATCCAAAGATATTCAGGGCCGGAGATGGACAGTAGGAGCGATCAAGTCTTATTTTACAGAAAAGGAAACCGAGGCCCTCGCAGGTGGGCTGACTTGCTCGAAGCCCCGCTTGGTGTCGGCAGCTAAGCCAGGGCGCAGCCAGGTGTCCCGACCTCTGCTCTCTGCACATCACCCACTGCCTGGAGCAGGTGTGGCCCTCTGGCCAGCCTTGCCCGGCCTGCTGGGCTTCCGGCCTCCGCTCCTGGCCCCTCTACCCCTCTCCCTGATCCTTATTTGTCAAAGCTCCGGCCACTGGGCACCCCAGAGGCCCTGCGTTTGCACATGAATAGGGGGAGATTTCCTGAGACCATCTTGCCATGAAAATGCACATTTCTCACCAAAAGGTTCCACGTTGGGCACCACAGACCCCAGCAAACAGCCAGGCTCATCCTGGCCCAGCTGTGAAGGCGGCTGGACCCTCCCAGGGGTCTGCCTGGCTCCCGGCCCGCTAGAATGAGCCCACTCAGGCGTCTGCAGGGAGCCGGCACCCCGAGTCCCCAAACACACTCAGGGCCCTCACGGCAGACAGGAGAGGACACAGAGTCCGGAGCCCCTCCCAGACTGGAGCCGCCCGGGACCCATTCTTCAGGGCCGTGGGAGAACCGAGAATCCAGTGCCTCTCCCTTCGTGCTCACTCGTTCACTCAACAAACACTCATCCAGTCTGCGCTGGGGGCTGGGGGCTCCTCTAGGAGCTGGGGACACTGCGGTGAGGGAGACAAATGAGATGGGCAAGGACTTGCCCTCCTGCGGCTCAGAGTCCGGGGCCGACACACACAGAGGGTCTGGGCTGCGGGGCCGGGCCGGGCAGGAACGGAGGCCGGGCGTGGGTGGGGGCACCTGCGTCGGCTGGGGTCAGGGAGGGCCGCTGAGACCCGGGGCAGCAACACTGTAGGCGGACAGCAGAGGCCCTGGGCCTGGACGGGCTTGGCACGTGGCAGGAAGGGGACGGCTGGGTGGCCGGACAAGGTGGACAGGGCAGCAGTGGCAGCAGCCTTGTAGGCTGGGCGAGGAGAGCCGGCTGGTCTCACCCCCCCCCCCTTCTGGACTGGCTTTCTGGGTCCACCTTGCCCAGGTATATGTCTCTGCTCTCCGGCCACCCCTCCGTCCACTCCGTGCGTGGGCCCAGCACCGGCCGGGGGCAGCCAGGCCAGCCCTCCGCGCCCGTGTCCAGAGCCCAGCCGGGCGGTGAGGTGGGCGTGGGTCCATTTCTCCTCGGCGCTGGGGCTTGAATGGTGTCCCCAGAAAGGTTTGTCCACGTCCTCGCCCTGGAACCTGGGAGTGCGGCCTTGTTTGGAATGTTAGCAGATGTCATTCGGGTGAGTATCTCGAGACGAGACCATCGCGCATTCCGAGTGGGACCCAAGTCTGACGGCAGGTGCTTTTGTAAGAGAAGAGAAGGGGGAGCAGAACCGCAGAGAAGTCGCATGAAGACGGAGGCCGAGCTGGAGGGACGTAGCCAGGGGGGTCCCCAGCCCTGGGAGGGTGGGCAGGAGCCTTTGGGGGAGCACAGCCCTGCCAACGCCTTGATTCCAGGCGTCTGGCTTCCAGAACTGCGAGAAAATAAGTTATTTATTTATTACTATTATTTAAAGCCCCCCAGTTTGTGAGGTCCCCTGGGGCAGCCCCCGGGAAGCCCACGCACTGCACTCTGCGCCTCACGCCCGGGGCCTGTGGACGCGAGGCCCGACACCTCCCAGCGCCTGCCTTTCCAACCCGGGCGACCTCTCGGGCCTGCCGCTGGCAGGAAGGGGCCTGGGGAGAGTCTGGAGCTGTAGAGGTTTGGGGGCCAAATACAGCCCCCCAAGCAGGAAGAGCGTGGGCAGGTAACTTCCGCTGCCATTAGCGTGGTTTTCCCCACCTGCAAAATGAGGGGGCCACAGCACCCCTTCATGGGGTCCTCGGGGCCTCTCTGGGGTCCGGGGCCCCCCAGAACCCTCCAGCACTAGGGACAGTGGCCCCGGCTGGGCTCCAGGCATCAGGGTGGAGGGGCGGTTGACTGGGGACTGTTTGAGTCCATTAACATATTCTGGCAACAAACGCAGCCCTAATCACATTAGCTCTGAAGTACAAATCAGGCCCAGGCCCGGAGCTGGTTTCAAAGGGTCAGGCTCGGCAGGTTCTGGGGTTTTCTCCAGGTTCTGTTTGCTCCTCTCTCTAAATCCACAGCCTCCTGGGCTGGTGTCAAGGAACGAGGAAGGGCCCGGGTGCCTCCCTGGGGAGTCCGAGTGTGTCTGGGGGCCACGCCGGGACAAGGAGCGAGACTGCTCCCCCACCCCTGCCCAGGCAGGTCTGGGTGCCCCGGCCCGGCCCCGGAGCCTGCCAGGGTGCGTGGCAGCCCCCAGGCTCCCTGATCCGGGGCTCCGCTGTCAGCATGGCTGGCACACACCGCAGTCCCGCCCTGCACCTGCGGGGTAGTCGCAGTGGGTCGAGGACACCCCAGGTAGAAAACGGGCTCCGTGGCGATGTCCAAGGGCTGTGGGACACAAAGGCCTGGGTCCCAGTCTGCTCTGCCACTCACCAAGCAGGGGACCCTGGACAAGTCGCTCCACGTCGCCTATGGGGCGGAGATAAGTGAAGGGACACAGGGAGAGGGCCGTGTGTAATTCACGGGCAGTGGCTGCTGCACACGAACATGGAAAGGGTATGTGACAGCCTGAACTGTGTCCCCAAATGCGTCTTCACGGAGCTGTCAAGGCAAAAGGAGGTCACATGGGCGGTCCCTGATGGAATCCGACTGTGTCCTTATAAGAAAAGGGCACATCCAACCTCAGCTTAGAGAAAAAAAAAAAAAAGATAAACAGAAAAAAAATAAAATTTTAAAACTAATAAAAAATTTTTTAAAAAAAGAAAAGGGACAGACGCACACGAGGGACGACCATGCGGGGACGCTGGGAGAGGTCAGGAGGACCCCGCCCTGAGACCCCTTGCCCTCTGACCTCCGACCTCCCGAAGGTGCGACAACACAAAACGTCCTTCAGGCCGCCCAGTGCATGGCGCCGTGTCGGGGCAGCCGGGCAGACCCCCGAGGACGCCTCTCCCAACTTTCCTCTCCCTTGCGGGGAAGACTGTCCTTTCCTAGCAGGCGTGGCGGTGACAGAGCACTTGCAGCTTCTGTCTCTGGTGGGAGCTGAGACGCGTGAGCGGAGACCAGCTTTCCTTCTTCTGATTCCCGGCCCTGGTTGAACACCCAGCGCCTTCACACGTCACGAGTCCGTAACCACACCAAAGGCGGTATGTGTTGCCCCCTCTGCCACGGCCGTCCCCAGAGGCAGCTGACGTGGGCCACCTGGTGGGACACCTGCTGCCCTGTGCCCCGAGCCCTTCACGCACCTTCAACGCAGACGCCTGTGCGGAGTTTTTGTGTCTCCCGTGTTTACGGAACTGTCGCCTAGTGAGCACAGGGCCATGGTGCTCTCGGCTTCCCGCTCAGGATCTCCGCGAGCGGTGGGCGCTCGTCTCGCCCTGGGGGTCCCGTGCGTCTCTCTGGCAGTGCGTGCCCCAGGGTGATCTGGGTTTTAGAGATAATTAGGACTCAGCTGTTTATCTGTGTCGGCTTGCCGGCTCTCAGAACAGTAGATATCGATAGATTTTTTTTTTTTTTTTTTTTTTTTTGAGACAGAGTCTCACTTTGTTGCCCAAGGTAGAGTGAGTGCCATGGCGTCAGCCTAGCTCACAGCAACCTCAATCTCCTGGGCTCAAGCTATCCTCCTGCTTCAGCCTCCCGAGTAGCTGGGACTACAGGCATGCGCCACCATGCCCGGCTAATTTTTTCTATATATATTAGTTGGCCAATTAATTTCCTTCTATTTATAGTAGAGACGGGGTCTCGCTCTTGCTCAGGCTGGTTTCAAACTCCTGACCTCGAGCAATCCGCCCGCCTCGGCCTCCCAGAGTGCTAGGATTACAGGCGTGAGCCACTGCGCCCGGCTCAGAATAGTTGATCTTCAATCCCGTTTTCACTTTCTCCCGTGGTTGCATGGTGTGCTTAGGTTTGCCATCCACTGGGGAATTATCTGATGCCTTTGTATTTCCACACGTTGTCATGCTGGGAGAGACCCACGTTTCCCTCCATAACCTACCAACTCCTTCTTCATCAGGGGCTATGGCCTCTTTCCTGTTCCGACACTTGTGATTTTTGTTCTCTTTCACTCTCTTTTTTTTCAGTTCTGGCAGGAATTGTTTTCCCATTATATATTGACCTTTTCAATGAACCAACTTCTGATTTTCTTCCTGCTTTCTGCTGTTTTTTTTTTTTTAATTTTCTATTTAATTTCAGTTTTTAATGCTATTAAATCCCCCATCCTAATTTGTTTTCTTTCTTATTCTTTTTTCTTATTTCTTAACTTAAATATTTAAGAGAATTTATTTTCAGTATCTTATAACAAAAATACCCTAGGCTACAAAAATCTCTAACCACAGCTACTGCTGTGTATCTACGTTTTTGTTTGGAGGTGTTCTCTTTCTAGCTTTCCAAACAATTCTGGAGTATTTGCTTTTGTTTTTGTCTTCCTTCAGTTTAGGGGCTACTATAGATAGCGTATGACTTAACTATTGTTGTGTGACAAGCCAGCATAAAACCTAGTGGCTTGAAGGCACAGCTATTTCTTCAATTCGCTGTCCACGGGTGGCTAGGAGGCTCTCCCACCTGGGCTGGGGTGGCTCAGCGAGGGCTGGGCGATCTCGGATGACCTCAAGCAGTCGCCTGGCGGTCAGCAAGCTGCTGGCCGCACCACCCGGCAGACCCAGGCTTTTTCACCAGGAGAGTCACCAGGTCCCCAAGCACAGTAAGAAGGAGCAAGCGCCAGTGGCTGAGCCGTTTTTGAGACTCTCCTTGCAGCACACTTGCTCACCGTCCCGTGGACGATAGGAGCCATGTGGCCAAGCCCAAACTCAAGGGCTGGAGAAACGGACGCCATCTCTTAGTGGGAGAACTGCGCAGTCCTATTCCCAAGGGATGGGCTACAGGAATGAGAAGAATTGTTTTTGTTTTAGCGATCTATCAGGGTTTGTTTTGTTTTTTAATTTCCAAGTGGTTGAAAATCTTAAAAATCATGGTAGCATTGTTTATTTATCATCTGAATACATTATAATTTTCCTGAGGGGGGTGGTTATTAAGTTTCCTCTGTGGCTGGGTACACAGCCGGTCTCTGAGAATGTCCCCTGGCTGCCGGGAGCACATGTAGAACCTCTTTCTTTGAGACACTGTGCTTTCTCTTGCAATGGAACACTCGAATTCACATCCCTTAAGTCCGTGTTGAACTTCCGTGTCCCGGTGTGGGCCACGTGCTGCTGGCGGTCCAGCTGTGGGTGGCACGCAGAAATGTGTCACTCAACGTAGATTACGCAGCGGTGCGGTGGGTCCCTTCTCGGTCTCCTGCACCCTTCCGATTGGCAATGGAAGGCTCCCAACTAATGCCAGCACACCGCTGACACCCTGGTAGGACTTGCTAATCCTCACTCTTTAACGCAGAGAGAGCCAAGGCACAGGCTGGTGCTCTCGGGAGAACCAGTCTCCACGTGGCATTTCATCAGGACCTGATGTGCAGTCACGTGCCACATAGTAACATTTCGGTCGGCGACGGGCTGCACCTACGATGGTGACTGCCATGAGATTATGGTAGGGTATTTTTGCTGTACCTTTTCTATGGTTAGATACGGTTAGATGCACACATACTCGCCACTGTGTTACAGTTGCCCACAGTGCCCAGTGCAGTGACACGCTGGACAGGTGTGCAGGCTACAAACACAGGCCGGGTGTGGGGGAGACTTGCCATCCGGGTTTGTGCAAGTGCATTCAGTGCCGTTCACACAAGGACGAAATGGCCTAAAGACCCATTTCTCAGAACGTGTGCCTGTTGTTAAGCGACAGGTGGCAGCGATCGGCTCTATGTGCATGTCCCTCCTTATTAACACGGAGGGGTGGCAACTTTCCCGCTACGGGACTGGGTGCCACAGCGGCGAACACAGCTGCCCGCCAGTTACAGCAGCGGTCCCCAACCTGTTTTGGCACCAGGACGGGTTTTGCGGAAGACAGTTTTCCATAGACAGGGTGGGGCGGGGTGAGCGATGGGGTTGTGGGGGGCTGCGGAGCTCTGCAGCCTAGTCCCCCCCAGGTACCCGTCCACAGCCCGGGGATTGGAGGCCACAGAGTTACAGGCCCGGCACAGAGTTTCCTTTAAATAAAAAATGAGTTGATTCGAAGAACAAGATTAGTGAATGCTAGCACTGGGGTAATGCAGTGGTGGCAAACATCAGTCAGGTGACTATTTGCATTTGCCTATAACAGGTTTCTTCAGTTTCAAAGATCTGCCCTTAACCACATGGAAGTAATTTCAGTCCAATTATCACCAGATGTTCATATTCTATCTGTTCATTCGATTATTCACTCAACAAGCTCAGGCCGGGCATGGTGGCTCACGCCTGTAATCCTAGCACTCTGGGAGGCCTAGGCGGGAGGATCGCTCGAGGTCAGGAGTTCAAGATCAGACTGAGCAAGAGCGAGACCCTGTATCTACTAAAACTAGAAAAATTAGCCAGGCGTGATAGCTCCCACCTGTAGTCCCAGCTACTCAGGAGGCTGAGGCAGGAGGATCATTTGAACCCAGGAGTTTGAGGTTGCTGTGAGCTATGGTCATGCCACTGAACTCTCTACCTGGGGTGACTGAGCAAGATCTTGTTTTTTTAAAAAAAACAAAAACCAAGCACATACTTCGGGTCCACTGCGAGCACTGCCCTCCTGCTGGCCAGCAGCAGTGACCAAGGGAGGCAAAGCCAACCTTTGGCATAAACCACCCCCTGAAACAGGTGCAATAACAAATGAATATGGTCACTCAGGTAACTGCAAGTGCCACAGTGGGGAGTGACTAGGCAAGGCCGACTTCATCTTCACGTAGGCAGAGAGGAGCCGGCGATGGGATAGGTTGGGAGATATTTTTTTCTGGGTGATCTTGCAGACTCAGCATCATCCTGAAAAACAAAACACCCATCTATTGAACATTGAAAAATTACTTTAAGTTAAATTAAATATTCTTTTAAAAGTTTAAAGACTACTTTAAAAGCTAATTGCTTCGTGGGTTCTAATCCCATCTCATCTCGAAATGCCCTTACCTTTTACTTCTTGGTTAGCGCTCCCAGCTGAGTCCACATCCCCGTGGAGCTGGGTCTTCCCCTGCAACCCCCAGGCAGGAGCCCTCAGGCAGGCTGTCGTTTTCTTTGCCTCATCATGACTTTGTCTTCCTTCGCAGGTGGGGTCAGGCTGAATGTTGGAGAGAGACGGGAGCAGCAGGGCAACACTGCAGTGTTCGCCCGAGGCCCAGAGACACGGGACGGTAGGAGGGGGCCACCTGTCCCCTCTGTGCTGACTCCTGGCCCCCAGGTGCAGGTGGCAGCCGCCTGCCAGTTCTGGTGCCTGAGAACAATTCTTCCTGCGCTAAGGGTGCCCGCCTGGTCCTCAGGGCCCAGAAGGGACTGTTACCCATCCAAGGACACCACCTCGGGTTTGCGCTGGCCCTTGACACTGGAGTCCCCTCAGGACACAGAAATCCAAATTCTGCCAGAAGCCTCAGGGACAGGCAAGCCCTGTCTTCCACTGCTGGTCCCAAATGGCAGCAGCCAGGCCTTCCCACCCTGGATCTCCCTCGGGCCAGGGAGGGAGTGGGCTGCAGAGGGAGTGGGGTACGTGCCCCGCCACCCTCCTCCCTGCCTCTCCACCAGAGCCTGTCCCACAGTCTCTTACTACCGCAGACCGCAGTGCCATCAGACAGCCACCTGGCCAGCTATTGGGCTGGCCGGCTCTGTTGCTAGGAGCTTGGGTGGGACACAATGAGATGGCTTATCTCTGTCCCATGGCATCGGGAACCTCAGCTAGGAAGACTCAGGTGGTTGGCAGCTGGAACCATCCAGAGGCTTCCTTACAGGTCTGGTGTCTGGGTTGGGAGAATCCGACGTCCTGACCCAGCGAGGACTGTTGCACCTACACTTGGCCTCTGCCCACAGCCTGGGCTTCCTCCCAGCATGGCAGCCTTGGTGGTCAGACTTCTGGCCTGGCGGCTCAGGGCTCCAAGCATCACCTTTCCAGATCTAGCCTCAGAAGTCATGCGGTGGCACTTCTGCCAATGCTATTTATTGGCGGGAACAGTCAGAACCCCAGTTAGACTGAAGAGGAAGGGACATTGACAGGGAAGGGGGACTCAGAGAAGTCACCACCACGGAGCGTTGTCAGAGGCACATGCAGCGAGCCCTTCTGAACAGATGCTCCAGGGCCTGGCCCGGGCTGGCAGGGACCTCTGGCTGATTCAGGTGCTATGAGGAAGGGGTGCTTTGAAGGGATGAGGTCACCTGCCACACGCAGTTTCCCTTCTGGGTGAGATGACTTGGAGCTCCTCCCAGGGACCTGCTACACCCTGGCCAGGCAGGTCGGTCTGCCACCTCCTATGGCTCACCTCACTGGGCTGCCCCCAACCAGCCACCCAAGTCACTGAAATCACAGCCGACCTGGGGGTTGTGAGCATTTGCCGGCCTGGGCCTTTGCTGGGCCCCTTCTGTGGATTAACAGGGCGTTGTCCCACGTGCAGAGTGCCACGCTGGCCTGCAGCAGGACAGGCCATTCTGGGTGGGACACGGGTTGGTCGCACTGAATCTCAGGGTGTGAAAACTATTCCCTTTTAGCCATTCTCAGTACCAGGAGAAACTCTCTGCTTGGTGATAGCAAGTTCTTAGTACATCTCTGACACTTGCAAATCTCCCTTGGGGTGAAAAAAAAAAGAAGAGGGCAAACCCCAGGCTCCAAGCTGTTGGAGACACCTGCATCTTGCAAGAAATTCTTAGCATCACTTTGCGTTTGCTTTCATGGTCTACCTTCTGTGTGCAAGCAGCAGTGTTTTTCCATTCAAGCTGGCGCTGTAAAGTTTTAAAACAAAATTATTTAAGTAACCAAGGGATTGATTGCAACAAAAATATCAGGTAAATAAAGGTACAGATGGAAGGTAGATGGTTCACAGATGTGGTGAAAGTCACTAGGATGGAATCGGGATCCACACTGAAACGCCGGCAGCCCTGGGGGTCCATGGACATCTGAGGTTTCGAAAGCTCTGCCTCAGTTTCCCCCAACAGGATGGTTTATCGTTATTTCCATCTTACGGTTGAAGGAACAGGACTTGGTCTCACTGCTCAACACTCACGGCCAGTGTAGGGCAGCACCGTCGTCCTGCCTGCCCCCTAGCCCGGACTGCCCCGCGTGGGGCTGGCTGCCCCTCTACTGCTGCCGGGCTGGAGGAAGACCCCGAGCTGCAGAGTCAGGACCGGCAGCTATAGGAAGCCTTGAGCTTCCTGGAGCACTCTCCCTGGAAGCTCGAGTTCCCGTGGAAGGATTCCCACCCTGGAGGGGCCAGGTGTGGACGCCCAGGTGGACAGTCCTCTGAGCCTAGCCCTCTAGCCTTGCTGCCAGGAGGCTGGCCTTGGGCCCCCAAGAAGAGCCCAGTCAGGCCCTGCCCAAATTCTTACCTGCAGCATCGTGAGATGCGGTAAAGTGGCTGTTGTTTGAAGTCACTAAGTTGGGGTAGCGTATTAGGCAACAGCGAGTGACCAGAATGGCCTGGTTTAGGGCTGTGATCTTGACCCTGAGAGCAACGCGGAGTGTGCAGAGAACTTTAGCCAGGGGAGCAGGACAGAACTGGCATGTCGAGAAGGCCGCAGAGAAGGGCCTGTTGGGGTCAAAGTAGACATGAGTGGCCAGGTGGGAAGCCACTGCGGCCGCAGGCACGAGGAGAGGCGGCTATACAAAGGCCGTGTATGGGCGGAGAGATCGCTAGATTTGGGGGCCGTGGAGGCGAAACCAACTAGACCGAGCTGAACCGGACCCTGGAAGAACTACGGGCTACAATCCCCAAACCCCAGTCCACACGGGGCCCCAGGGCCCTGCAAGCTGGGCTCTGATGGCGCCCCCCCCCCCCCCCCCCCCACCCCCACCACCCCAGCCCCTCCAGGTTCCACAGACATCCCAGGCTGCAGCCAGCTATGTGCCTTTGCACTGGCTGTTCCCTCTGCCTGGCATGCTCCTCCGTGTACGGCCTCCTCCCGCAGCACCTTCAAGTCTTCGCTCAGACGTCACCTCTGCAGGGAGCACACCCCTGCTGCCCGCTCTCTCTGTCGTGTGGGAACACATGCCCCTTGCCAGACGTCCCATGCTCGCCACTCCCTGCCGTCTCCCTCACTGTGGTCCCTGCTAGGCGGCAGGGATCTTTGTCCTCTGCACTTAGAATGGCGCCGGCACACAGTAGGCACTCAATAGGTGCATGCCGAATGAATGAATGACTTTTTTTTTTTGAGACAGAGTCTCGCTTTGTTGCCCAGGCTAGAGTGAGTGCCGTGGTGTCAGCCTAGCTCACAGCAACCTCAAACTCCTGGGCTCAAGCGATCCTACTTCCTCAGCCTCCCGAGTAGCTGGGACTACAGGCATGTGCCACCATGCCCGGCTAAGTTTTTCTCTCTATATATTTTTAGTTGGCCAATTAGTTTCTTTCTATTTTTTTAGTAGAGACGGGGTCTCGCTCAGGCTGGTTTCCAACTCCTGACCTCGAACGTCCCCTGCCTCGGCCTCCCAGGGTGCTAGGATTACAGGCGTGCGCCACCGCGCCCGGCCCGAATGAATGAATGACTTCTAAGGCTCCCTTCAGACCCATCCTTGACACCCGTCACCCCTCTGCGCTCCAGGCTGGGGAGCCACGTGGAAGCTCAGTTCGGGTGACGGATTTTGCCGACGACGACGGGCGACCTCTACCCCAGGAGCGAGATGAGACTTTCCTCGTCTGGACAGAGAGCTGAGGCTGCAGGGCCAGCAGGAGGAGGCTTCAGTGCTCTGCCCTCCCACCCCCACGAGAACTGCCTGGGTCAGTCTCCTGGGCCGCCCTGGCAGCACAGCACCGCGGACCGGGGTTCGCCGCCGCACAGCCCTGGAGGTTACACGCCTGCCACCAAGGTGTCGGCAGGGCCGGCTCCTTCCCAGGGCCCGGAGGGGGCGTCTGTTCTCTGCCTCCCCCGGCAGCTGGAGATGCTGGCGATCCGTGGTGTTCCCTGGCCCGTGGAAGCATCGCCCCAGTCTCTGCCCTCCTCCCCACAGGGGGTTGGTTCTCCTTGGGCCTCTTTACGTGGCCTCCTTTGCAGGACACCAGCCACGCTGGATTAGGGCCCACCTCATGACCTCACTCGACTTCTGTAAAGACCCTATTTCCGGCCAGGCGCGGTGGCTCATGCCTGTCATCCTAGCACTCTGGGAGGCCGAGGCGGGCCAATTGTTTGATCTCAGGAGTTCGAGACCAGCCTGAGCAAGATGGAGACCCCGTCTCTACTAAAACTAGAAAGAAATTAATTGGCCAACTAATATATATAGAACAAATTAGCCGGGCATGGTGGCGCATGCCTGTAGTCCCGGCTACTCAGGAGGCTGAGGTAGGAGGATCGCTTGAGCCCAGGAGTTTGAGGTTGCTGTGAGCTAGGCTGACGCCACGGCACTCTAGCCCCGGCAACAGAGTGAGACTCTGTCTCAAAAAGAAAAAAATCCCTATTTCCAAATGGGGTTCCATTCCTAGGTACTGGGGGTGGGACTGCCACATCTTCAAGGCAGGTAGACACAGTAAACACCACCCATTCATTCCCTTGTCACACCTGGATCACAGGTATTAAGAAGAAATGAGGGAAGAGCATGATGGCTTCCACAGCAAAATGGGAATGCTTAAGGATCCCCCAAATTTCATTGTCTTTTGGGGTATTTTGTGAAGTATTTGGATATATTTATGGGAAGGGGGAACCCCAGATTCCAGGCACGTTAGGTCAGCGTTCGGTTTTTGTTAAAAAATGCAACCCACTACACTGATAAACACACCCTAGGAGAGACTGGTCATGAATGTATAGTATATGTAACGGAAACCAAAGTTTTGCAAAACAATTCCCATTCTTACAGCGATTGATATACTCAGGTATTTTCTATATTCTATATGGTTTTATTCCATTTCCTTTTTATAAAAGGCGAGGTGGGGTTCATTATATTGACTTAAGACCTATTGATGGTGTCCACTCAGAGTCCGAAAAATGCCCTTGAGTTGGTCAGATGACTATGCCCCCCCAGATGACTAGGCCTGGGGCTCCACTCCCCCCCCTAGAGAAGTGCAAATTGCTCGAGAGAACACAGGGCCAGGCTGAGCACAGAGATTTGGTTAGTGACAGTGTGGCAATGGCGTGAATTAGCCCCACTGGGAGAATGAGAATAAACTGCAAGATTCAGTGTCACGGCAAAACTTTGTGACACTCACCTCCCCCCCACACACCCCCCAGGCTCCTGTTTTCAAGGCTACATTTGTGTGGACACAGCTGGCTAAAATTCATCTCCCTTGCCCCCACCCCCACCCCAGCAATGTGAGGCTCAGGCCTCAAATAGAAAGCACTAGAAGACAGCGGGAGGGAACAAGGTCTTGGCATTTCATGGCATGTTTTAATCGTTTGTAATACCTTTCCCAGTCATTTGCATCGAGGCCAGCCAGGTTCTCTTTACGCACGATAAATGCTTATCATTTTATTGGGCATGTCAGTGTGCACAGCACATACACCGCAGCAGGGACGGGCACCTGTACAGAGCCACAGACAGATGCAGGAACGGCGTGGCGACACAGAAACCTCCAACCCCCATCACAGCAATGCGAACACTCCACAGTGTTTCCAAGGCGCAACTACATCCCTGTATGCATCACGCATGATCTGCTGAGGAAACACGTACACAAGGGGCCAAGAGTGATCAAATTCTGCACCTAAGGCATCTTAATTCTCGACAATTTGATTGGGCACTGAGATATCTCATAATAATTTAATGCACTTAAGACAATCATGATTTGTTACTATGTGAATACATTAAATACAGAAAGTCAACAAATTATCCCCCCACCCCCAAACAGTACGAGGACACGTAATCATCATCTGTCTTCCACACTGCGGGAGTCCAGGGCGTGGTTTAAAAATGTAAAAAGTTGTATTACATTTGTACGCACAGCAGTTTAAGATGTGTGGTCCTGTCTCAGTGGCTTCACAAGTGGCTTCTTTCTTCTTAGTCCTTGGTTAAGAATAGTATTTTAAGTTGATGATTTGCATTCGAACAAAGAGTTTTCAAAAGGAATGTGAAAGACAAAAACTCCAATCAGATTTTCCAGTCTTGCTGTCTGTAGACTCCCATAAAGTTAATTTGGGAGACAGTTCAGAAACATCCTAGGAGAGTATTAAAGTCTTGAGGAAACATTCGGAGCATTTCTGGTAGCAAGCTAAGGTCATTTTGTATAAACTCTAAAAAGTCATTCATTAAAATTAAATGTTTGCCATCACCTCGGAACTTTTTTTAAACATCATCGACCCCGCCTCTCCCATGGTTATCTCCACGACAGGGGTTACATTTGTAAAATATATAAAGAAAAATATAAGGTTACTTGGTGACCATATAGTGCACTCTAACAGCTGTCTGCAAATATTTTCACCATGATTACCCTTACTAAAAGTAAATCATAGGGTAAAGATAGCTCAAACGTGACAAGGTTCCAATGGGACGCACCGACGCTATCTACAATCCTTTTTGGCTACATATGGAAAAAGAGCAACTTGGATGTCAAACTCTGGCACCCAGTCTGAGCTTTCTGCAGAATTCGCCGGTGCTTTAAGGGCTTGTGAGGTAGATGTTAAACGCACTTAAGCAGGGAATGCGTCAGAAGGCTGCACGCTCTTCCTTGCAAACACACTGCACCAAGTGTCTTTGGACAATTACACGGACATTTCACCTAAAAATAATGGCTAGTTCCAGCCCAAAGCTCCCCAGGCACAGGGAAACCTGTTTTAGTGGAGGGCTGGCTTGTTTGTTTTATAAAAATACATTCTACTACATTATCAGAAGCACCTGCTATCACAAATTACATTTCATCGCTGGTTCCTTAGTTGTGCTCCCAAATACACCATCTCGTCCACAGCCAGCCTTCGGGCAGGGTAGCGATTCCTTTCCGTCCAATTTACAGGATAGCTCTGAATTTTCCCCCAATGGCCACAGTCATGCGGGCTGCGGCCGGATCCAAAAAAGGAAAACAGGAGTTTATAAAGTTGTCCAAGGGTCTCTCCCATCTGGTAGATGGAGGAAGATTGACTACAGGAAAGTTCAAAGGTCAGTCTTGGCAGATCTAAAAACAGAGTGGCAGCGAGTGCTCGACAGTGCACTTTCTGTACCCGCAGTAAACCGATATGTCCCGATTAATAGCAACAGGGCACAAAGGGGCCAGGCCACCAGAGATGCTGGCCTGGGCAGCCAACACCCGGCCCAGAGCTCCCTTCACCGATGTCCACAGCCGCGGGTGGGCCTTTCCAGACAGAGGGATGCTCACCGCCACTTCACAGCCGGACGGCGCGACACAGGGTTTTCACATCGAAATCTAACGTCACCGATTTTAAAAACACAGACTAGCAGCACACTTGTGACAATTGTTTTGCCAAGTTAAATGAATCCAATGGTGAGATTCTCCACCGTTGCTCAGAAAAGTCAGAGTGGTTTTTTTTTTTTCCCGTTTGTTTACGTCTTTGTTCTTTTTCAGAAAAATACGAAACACACCCACAGAACCATAAATAACTTGGTGGCAATATATACACATTTAAATAATTAATTTAAATATCTTACACCTACTCTTGCGTTCAACTCTCCATCCGAAGAAAGTGCACCAAGGCGGCCCTCGGCGCTCCCCTCCCGGGGGCGTCCCGGAGCTGAGGCAGGGCTCTTCCAGAGGGTCACAGCCTGGGGAGGAAGTGGGTGACCTTCATGGTGGGTGACACTCGGTTACCCTTCTTGGTCTTCCCATTCTTGCTCAGGGCGATGAACATGCCGGGGTACTTGTGGGACTCATACGCGTTGTAGTTGTTGGGAAGGAGTATCTCCTTGAACTTGCACTCGTCAGTGAAGAAGGGCTGCAGCAGACGAGGGCAGTGTCAGCGCCGGCCACCTCTGGGGCCAGGGACCCTGGGGGCAGGGGGTAGGGGGCAGGGGCTCCCTCCTGTCCCAGCCCCTGCTCTGGGCCGGGAGGTCTCTCCTGGGCAGTTAGGGTGTCAAGACCCTCACAGGGTGAGAAGGCGACATGGACGTGATCAGCCCACAACAGCCGGTGCTCCGGCCACCTGCCAGGCACCTAGCAGCTAGAGGATTTCATCTCCACTCTGTTCGGCGTCCAGCCCGCAGACCGCAGTGCCGCCAGCTGCCGGAGGGCTCCCAATCTCAGGGCTGGGAGGTGCCCATTCGGGGATGGCCAGAACCTCACTGTCCCTGCTCCCTTTTTCCAGGCCTGCCTCTGGGCACTTCCAGGGGTTTGGGGGTGGCACTGCCAGGCCTGCGACCTGGTGACCCTTCCACCCCTCCACAACCCAGGCACAGGTGGGCCTGAAAGGGTCACAATCCTGCTGTCACTGCCCACTGTCCCCAGCTGGGGGCCTGGCCAGACCCCAGCGGTACTCACCGAGCCATAGAGCTTGCCTTTGCTACTCATGGCCACGAAGAACCGGCTGGCGACGCCGGAGATGCTGACCACGCCGCGCTCCACCGGTGAGAGCTCCAGCAGGCCTGGGGGCGGGGCGCAGGTCATTCCGGGCCTGCGACCCTTGGCCCACACCGCCCCTCCGCCTGTAAGCCTCCGGGGACCCCATTTCTGGAGTGAGGTGAGAGTCCCACCGGCACAGGCCATCCACAAGGGCTCGGAACTCAAGCTTGCACCGGCGCGGACTAGCTTGTCTCCTGTCGGCTGGGCCAGTGTCCCGGGCCCCCGCGGGCGCCGGTGGCTGCTCCGCGCGCCCTGTGCCCACGGGCGAAGGCGCTGGAATTCGGCGCCCGGAGCCGAAGGCGGGGAGGCGGGGATCAGCCGCTGGGGTTGCACTGGGCCGCTGGAGCCAGCAGTCCCTGCGTCCCTGCCCCAGAAGGGATCGGAATCTGAGTCCGCCCCGCTTCCCTGGCCCCGGGAGCAGGTGCCCGCCCGGGGCCTCAGTGTGCGACCGAGCCAGTTGGCAGAGGTGGCGGCTGCCCCCACCCTCCGGCCCCGACCTTTCCCGCCCGGCCAGCCCCACTCACTGTCGCTGGTGTCCGCGTGCACGCCGCCGATGCGGCCGTCGGGGAGCACCTGGAGGTGGAAGCCGATGCCCACGTTGCAGTAGAGCCGCCGCAGCCGCTTGATGCCCAGAAGGTAGTCCCCGGCGCCGCTCTGGACGGCCGCCTCCTTGGGCTGCGCGGCCGCCGGCAAGCGCGCCAGCGAGCGCGCCACCAGGCTCTCCCAGCGGCGCTCCAGCTCGGCCTCCAGCGTGCCGTTGGGTGCGGTGGGCGCGGCGGCGGCCCCTCGGCCCGCCCAGGGCGCCAGCAGGGCCAGCAGGACCGCCGGGAGCAGCGCCGCCGTGGCCGTCCCGGACCCCGACATCCCGGCCCGAGGGCCGGGCGTCCGTCAGGCGGTCCGCGCGCCCCGGAAGCCGGGGGCAGAGCTGCGTCTGCGGCGGCCCGCGGGAGCGCACGGCCCGAGCCCGGGCAGGGGGCGCGCAGCCCAGGGAGAGCGGGAGGCGAGCGTCGGGGCCCCCGGGCGCCGGGCGCTACCCGGGCTGCATGGGGCGGCGGCGGCGGCGGGAGGACGCGGGTGGGAGCTGGGACCCGCGGTGCGTGCGCGCCTGTTTGCGCGCTGGGCCGCCGGAGGCCGAGCCGCTATATATACAGCCGGGCGCCCCCTCCTACTCGCCCGCTCCCGCAGGGGGCCGTTCGCCTTAGCCTGGGCGCCCGGGGCGCTGTGGCGCTCGCGGCGGGTCGCAGGCCGCCTGCCAATCAGGGCCGGGGGAGGGGAGGCGGCCGGGGACTAGCGCCGCAAGTGCCACCTGGAGGGACCCCCTCCCCCACCGTTGGCTCCGCCCGGCCCACGGACCTGTCCTTCCCGCCCCTCGCGTCTCCTCCACTTCTGCTTTCCGGCCAAAGTTTCGCCTCTTGCACTCGTCCCTGCGGGTCCCGTCTCCGCTGGGGCCGCCCGGACGCAGCCCTGACGTGACACCCTCAGCTCCGAGTGGGCGCGGGCGCCAGCGGCCACTCCCTGCGCTTCGCCTTTCGGGGACTCACGGGAAATTGGTGCCTTTGCGGGGGCCGTAAGGACCGGCCTGGGAACGAGCGGGGGCACGGGCAGCGAGCAACGCCGGGGCCGGCTGGGCGGGCGGGCGAGCACGCGGCGGCCACAGGCTGGAGGGAGGCAAGGCCGGGTCTCAGCCCCGCAGGCTTGGCGCGTTCCAGGGATCGAGCTCCGTCTAGAAAGCGGACGTCTGCCTGAGCAGGGGGCCGCGAACTGGGTGCTGCTCGGGGAAGCCAACCGCCAAAATGGTGGAGACGCCACCAGGGGAGGCCACCGTCCTGCACCTCCTGCAGGCACCTGCCTCCATGCGAGGGCAGGTGGCAGGGCACAGGCGCACAGGGGACGGTCACCATCCCTCGCCCCGCTTTGATTCCACGGCTGGAATACTCAACGTGCTAAAGCCAGAGCCCTCAACCTAGCAGGACCCAGGCCAGGCCTCTGGAAGGCTCCCTCCCCCCACCGGCGGTCCCCACCCCCTACGGTGCCCATTATGGCCTGTTGGGGGCGGGCTAGCTAGATGGGCGGGCCCAGCTAGATGCTGGCCCACCTAGGTGTGAAGATCCCTGTTCTTTGTGGTACCTGAGCAGCCTAGCCTGCCACCTCCCAGCAGCCCCGCCCAGCCACAGCTGCCGAGGGCTTGGAGCCTAGCCCACCCCTTGCTGCCACCAGCACCTGTGACCAGAGATGTCCCCAGGCCATTTTGACTTCCTCCATCCCCCACCCCATCCCTACCTGGAGAGTCCTGGAACCTGCCCCCAACCCTGCGGCTGCTTATTTCTACCACTGGAGGGGGCCTGGGAGGCCGAAACAGGAGGACACTCAGGCCATCAGGCTGCCTCTGTCCTCAGACTCCTCAGTGAGGCTCTTTGCTCCAGCCCACAGGGTGTCCCAGCAGCACTCACCCAGACCTGCCTCTCTGGGCAGCCTGTGGGACTCTGGGCTCCCCAGACGGGCCTGCGGATCTCTTGCCAAGAAGACAATCCTGGCCAGGGTGCAGGAGACCTAGAACCTGCCCTCAGTTGCTGTGTGGCCTTGGGCAAGTCCTCTTCCATCTCTGGGTCCCCATCTGCAAAATGGCATGGGGGGTGGGCTTCCTTGCTTTAGCCCGGGTCTACCTGGGCACCTCCCCTGGGGAAGTGGGACCCAGGCCCGGAGACCCACCTGCGCCTGCTGGCCTGGGCAGAGGCCCTCTGATGTCTGTCCCAGCTCCAGATGGGAGGGGGCCCTCTCTTGCCAGGACTCCTCAGCAAGCTCAATTTCCACCCCCGTGGGGCTCCTCCCTGTCTCTCCTGTTTGCTGGTAAGTTCCTCAAAGGGCCCTGTGGGCGGCCGGTGTATCTCCCAGAACTGCTGGTCCTCCTGCACGCAGCAGGCACTCTGGTGACTGAAGGGCTGACGGCCAGCTGGGTGCTAGAGCTGAGAATTCCCATGGGACTGATCCGAGGTCTGGCTTTGCCACTGTGGGTCCCCGAGCCCACTCTTAACCTCTGCGGCTGCAGCCACCCGGACCGTCCACCGGAGCAAGCAGAGAAGCACAGGTGCTGATTAATGGCGCGGCTGCAGGTAAAGGAGTCACCTGCAAGCACTCACTGTCGTTATTCCCATCTGAACCCTCCTCCGTGCCCGCCTCCTCTTGATCCCCATTCTCCTTGGCCGCTGTGCTCCAACCACACCGGCCTTTCCATCTCTCCGCCTCCCCACTGAGGACTTTCCCCGGATCTTCCTCTCCACGACTCCTCCCCATTCAGATCTGCCCTCAGATTGCAGCAACTCGGGGATGCCTGCTGTGCCCCTGCCCAGCCCTTCCGGTTGGAGCTTCTTCAAGCCTTTAAGGAATCCTCGTCACCTATTAGCAGACCCTCTGCCCCATTTAGCCTGTCACCCACATAGAGCCAGCACAAGTATGAGTCATTTCCACTTTCATCTCCAGTGCTTGGCGCACAGTAGGTGCTCAATAGGTGCTTGTGAGTAAACGTCTGGCCAAGTGCAGCTCCGAGCTCCCCCACCAGCAGATGCTCCCAGGGCCTGGGCCACAGACGGAGGTGCCTGCCAAGGCCTCCGGCCAAGCCCCCGTGGGAAGCTCCTCGCTGGCCTTTTTTTCTTTTATTTGAAAGAAATAGTTGAGCCAAGGTAACTAATTTTTTCCAGCTCTGGTCCCCTTGAGGACTTGAGTCAGCTCTCAGAAGAGGGACAAGGCGACCCAGAAACAGGACCCTCGCCAGCTTGGGCCCTAAGCCCCTCTGCCTTGCTGCACCCCAGGGAGCCCACGTTACTAGGACCTCGGGTACGAGGTAGCCGTGGGGCCCTGCAGCCACCTGCTTGGGGTTCGAGTGCAGGCTCTGTCGCTGCTGGTTGTACAACCTTAGGCTACTTCACTTCTGACCATTCCGCGTCTCCCCCACCTATAAAAGGGGCAGGAGCCGTTCTCGGTGAGACAGTGCGTAGGAAGAGGCTGAACAAGGGCAGCTCTTTGGACTGCAAGCCCCTGGGGGTGGTTCCCACTGGGCCTGGCTAACAGTAAATGCTCAGTGCTCAGAATTTGGGAAATAAACAGAGCCTCCTGTGGGAGGCTCCACCGTGCACCCTCGGGTGGAGGGGTGAAATGAGGGGGAGAGGGACAGAGGCCCAGAACTGAAACCCGCCTCCTACCAGTGACCTTTCCTGACCTACAAAAAATAATCTCAGTGTTGAATCTTCACCTGAATGGTTGGTTCCCTCTCTCATGAAGAAGTGAGGGAATTCACAGGCCAATTAGCTCAGCCGTTAAGTAACAATAATAGTAGTAAGTGCTACATAAAAATTCACTTCTAGTCCTCAGGACCAAAAGACAGGGCTCAGCCTGGGGCGATGGTGTAAACTTTGTAAACAGCTCAACTATTTTCCCAGTTCAACTTCCCCTTCTTGGCCTCAGCCAGAGCAGCCTCACTGTGACACCCCTCTGCAATCTCTCCCATGGTAGAGACTCGTCTACACTGAGCCACAGTGTCCCAAGAAAAAAACGACACTTTTTTCTTTAGGACCTTCAAAGTAAGGGGAGAGTCAGCTAATTTTTTTAGTTTGTTTTTTTTTTCTTTTTAAAATGGTGGTAAAATATACATAACATAAAATTGATCATTTTGGCCGGGCGTGGTGGCTCACGCCTGTAATCCTAGCACTCTGGGAGGCCGAGGTGGGAGGATCACTTGAGGTCAGGAGTTTGAGATCAGCCTGAGCAAGAGCGAGGTCCCGTCTCTACTAAAAATAGAAAAAATTAGCCAGGCAACTGAAAATAGAAAAAAAAAAAAAATTAGCAGGGCTTGGTGGCCAGCGCCAGTAGAGTCCCGGCTACTCAAGAGGCTGAGGCAGGAGGATCACCTGAGCCCAGGAGTTTGAGGTTGGTGTGAGCTAGGCTGATGCCACAGCACACTAGCCCAGGCACAGAGCAAGATTCTGTCTCAAAAGAAAAAAAAAAATAACCATTTTAACCATTTTTAAAGACTTTTTTATGAGTAATTTTAAGTTCACAGCAAAATTGGGAGGAAGGTACCAGGAGTTCCCGTATGCCCCTGTCCCCCCACACACACGGCCTCTCTCAGGTTAACTCTTGCTGCGTGCACAGTTCAGTGGCATTAAGCACATTCACATGTTGTAGGACCATCACCACCATCCCTCAGCAGAGCCTTCTCCTCTTCCCTGCCTGAAACGGTCCCCAGTAGACACGACTCCCCCTCCCTCTGCCCGGCCCTGCCACTCACCACTCCGCTTTTGTCTCTGTGGATTCCACTACTCCAGGGACCTCGTACGAGTGGAATCTCACAGGATTTTCTCCTTTTATGTCTGGCTTATCTCAGTGAGCTTCACATCTCCAAGGGTCATCCATGTTGTAGCATGTGTCAGAATCCGATTCCCTTTCGAGGCTGAGTAACGTTCCGTTGTGGGGATGGACCACACTGTGTTTGCCCATTCGTCTGTCGGCGGACACTGCGTCGCTCCCACCTTCTGGCTACTGTCAACAGTGTTCCTGGGAACTTGGCCATGCAAACACCTGTTCAGGTCCCTTTCGTTCCTTGTGCATGTAAACCCAGAGGTGGAATCGCTCCAGCATATGCTGATTCCATGTTAATGTTTTGAGGAACTGCCCTACTGTTTTCCAGTCTTTCTTCGCAGGGCACCTTGACCCTGGGCACCAAGGAGACAGGGCAGAAAGTCACTTCTGGGCGCAGAGAAGGGTCTCGGGGAGGCAGACACTCGCCAGGAGGCAGCTCTGTGCCCTGAAGACTGTGCCCTCTCTTGTCGCTCGTCTGCCTTGTGTCTCTTGTGCCCTGAAGCTGACCCCGCCGGGCTGGCTGGCAGGCTTTGGGGCAGTCTCGGTGACTGCGCATCAATGAAACAGTCCGCCGCCGAGATGCGCAGGGCTCCAGAGCTTTGCACGTATTAAACACTCGACCCTGGGAGAACTGGGGAGAAACCATGCCTCAGTTTCCTTATCTGTAAAACGAGGAAACCACAGGTCCTCAGAGGGCTTCTGGCAGAATTAACTGAGACGGTACGTGGTCGGCCCTTAGAAGAACAGGCAGGCCGTGCAGCTGCCCAGCTGGGGGCCGGGACCTCGCCTGCCCCCATTCGCCAGGAGGCCCTGGGCAGTTTGCCTCTTGGTGCGGAATCTGCCCCCTCTGGCTGCTGAGGGAATTAGAAGTAAAGTGCTGGGGGTCTTATCTCTGGGCCTCGAGGCGTGACGATGGCCAGTGCCTGGCCAGACACAGGCTGCCCAGCTCTGTGCCGGGCAGGGCCGCCTTGCACGGCTGAGCTCTCCTCTTCTCACCCAGCCCAGCAAGGCAGGGCGTTGGTTGTCACCACTTTAGGGGAAGAATTAACCAGAGCTCAAAGCCTGCCAGCAACTCACTCAAGGTCAAGGACCTAGCAGACAGCAGGGCTCCCAACCACTCTCTCTGCCTCAGTTTCCTCTCCTGCAAAATGGAGCTTGCGGTCCGGACCTTGTCTGCCACATGGAACTGTGCAGGTGGAAACCTGTCGTGGATCAAGTTACATGAGCTATTTGGATGGCCCCAGTCGATCTGTTCATTTGGAAGATGGTAAATCACATCCCCCACTCCCTGTAGTCTCCTTAATATTTCAAACCAAGAACCGTCAGAGCCAGAAGGGACCCACCCAGCGGCTGCCAAATGTGACCATCCGGCTTCACAGAGGACAGCAGGAGGCCAGAGGAGGAAGGAGAGGGCTTCACCCAGGGCCCCAACCCTCCCACTCAGGGGTCCATCTGCCCATCAGCTGAGCAAGGCTTCACAGAGCGCCCACCCTGGAGAGTCCTGGGGTCCAGGGAAAGGGGCACTTTGGCTAAGACCTAAAGAAAGGATGAGAAGGAGCCAGCCACGGAGGGCAGAGCAAGCGCGCAGAGAAGCGGGAGGAAGCCCGTGCAGGAAAGCTGGGTGCATGGCCGGGATCGGGGACACAGGCAGGCCTGTGGCCCTGGGAGGGGGTGTGGACTCCCTTCCAGGGGGTGTCCAAGCCAGCCTGCCACTGGTCTTTGTTCACCCCAAGGGGCTTTCCAGAGAACTCCTCCAGGCCCCACGTCCTTGTCATAGCCTTTCCCTGCAGAGGTAGGGGCACCTTCATGGGCCTGGTGGGCTGGCCACCAGGAAGTCTGGGGGTGGGGAGGCTCCCCGCTCCCCCCCCCCCCGCCCTCTTGCCTAAGGTCTCCCGGCAACACTGGCACTGAAGCCAGCTCTCCTCCCTGACTACTCCCGGGGCTACTGAGTCTGGTGGGCTTGGGCTTCAGCCAGTTTCAGTAAGAGAAGATGGGAAACACCTGAGGGGAGGGAGTGAGGCCCCCTCCCTCAAGCCCAGCCCACAGCCCTCAGAGGAACCATCCTAGGTGGGTGGGGACCAGGTGGAAGAAAAGTCCTTTTAAAAGTCAGCCTCTGGCTGGGTGCGGTGGCTCACGCCTGTAATCCCAGCACTTTGGGAGGCTGAGGCAGGAGGATTGCTTGAGGCCAGGAGCTCAAGACCAGCCTGGGCAACATAGTGAGACCCCATCTCTACAAAAAAAATAGAAACATTAGCAAGGTGTGCTGGCGTGTGCCGATAGTCCCAGCTACTCTGAAGGCTGAGGCAGGAGGATCGCTTGAGTGCAGCAGTTAGAGGCTGCAGTGAGCTGTGATGAAGCTACTTGCACTCCAGCCTGGGTGACAGAGTGAGACCCTATCTCAAAAAAAAAAAAAAAAAAGTCAGCCTCGACAGTCTACCCCACCCCCACCCCCAGTGACGGGGATGGACTCTCTAGGCCTAGGGAAAGTTCTAGACACCGTGCTCTGGCTGTGTGTAGCATCCATGCCCTGGATGGGTCACTTCTCTTTCTTCCTCTCCCCTCCAGACAGCAAAGCCAGGTACAATCCAGAAACAGCACCTGGCCCAACTCACCTACACTTCAGGGGGCCCAATTTCAGTCCCCAAGTCAAGTGGGAATGACTTCCCAAATTCTGCAGGGGTGACAGAACATGCAGGGGACTTGGCGCACACAGTGGCGACCGGGTGCCTGCCCCTCCGTCCCGGGCTGTGCAGCCTTGGGCAAGTCCCACAGTCTCTGAGCCTTCGTCGATTTCTCTGCAATGCTGGCCTATAATGACTCCTCTGGTAGGGTTTCCAGGAGGGTCCGGTGAAGGGGACACATCTTCTCAAGTGGGAGACGCAACAGGAATGCCGGGAGAAGGGGTTTAGGGAGCAGGTTGGTGTCCGCAGGCAGACCTCAGCTTTTCTGCGCTGAAATAAGGCAAGCCCTGACCCGGCATTCCCGGCGCTCTTGGTCACCCCGACCGTCCTCAGAGGCTCTTCATTGTCCCACAGCTCATGGGGTCTGCGGAGGCCAGCTGGTGGGAGGCTGATGGTGGAGGCTGGGCCTTCTCTTCCTGCTCCTGGTTCTTCCATCCCCAGTGGAGGTGCTGCCCGGGGACCCGGGAGAGGTGACTGCCATGGCACCCGGACAGGAGAGTTCTGCTGAGGGCTGGAACTTGCCAAAGGGGGTGGGAGTGATCTGAGGACAAAAACTCAAATTAAGCTCTGGGGGCGTCCTCCCTGACCAGGGAGGAGCCCCTTGTTCATGCAAAAGTACAGTCTCCTTTGCTCTTGGGTACTTCTGGGCTTGGGGTTGGAATTCCCGTAGGTCACATCCGTCTGGGTATTAATAATCTGAAGGCCAGATAAACCCACACCCCCACTTAGGGTTTAGATTGGCCTTGGCCCGAACAATGTTATGTTTTTCTTGGGAGACCTGCGTTTCTCTGTCCTCGGGGACGGGAGACCAGGTGAGAGGACTTCACCTGGGCAGGGAGAAGGCCCAGGGTAATGCTGGCAATCTTTGGCATATTTTACATATTGACGTGTTAAAATAAATTCTTCCATTACTCTTTTAAATGTGTCCAATGGTGTCTAAAAACCATAAGAGTTCGATATCCACATCTTTTATTTTTTAAAAATGCACTGCTTTACTCTAATAGCCAAAACTTGTGAACCCTCTCACGTTTATCTTTGTATTTCTAGTTCCATTCTATTTCCCACACCAATTTTATCCAAATTTGATGTAATTTTTACCTTAAAAGTCTTTTATTGTCACTCTATCATAATTCTCTGCAGCCAAAATATTTAAAAAACTAATTTCCTGTGAATATTAGCATTAAATATTTTATTCTGGATTTTTTTTTTTTTTTTTTGAGACAGGGTCTCTCTCTGTGGCCCAGGCTTGAGTGCAGTGGCCCAGTGAAAGCTCACTGCAGCCTTGAACGCCTGGGTTCCAGCAATCCTCCTGCCTCAGCCTCCTGAGTAGCTGGGACTAGGGGAGTGCCCCACCACACATGGCTAATTTTAAATTTTTTTTTTTTTTTTTTTTAGACATGGGATCTCGCTATGTTGCCCAGGCTGGTCTAGAACTCCTGGCCTCAAGTGATCCTCCCGCCTCGGTCTCCCAAAGTGCTGGGATTACAGGCGTGAGCCACTATGCCCAGCCTTCTGGATTTTTAAAATCACAATTACTGTTAATACATAGTTGATCAAACTACCATGAATATAATATCAAATAATTGATAAGTAAAGAGTGCAAATAAAATTCTGTTGGAAATTAATCTTTTAATCTGATGGAGAACAGAGTTTTTTCCCCCAATTATTTCATATGCTCATTACTTATTGCTGGAATAATATGGTGTTTGGCCTCAATTTCCTTCCCTTCTTCCATTTCTGTAGATGTTAAAGCCTAGAAGCCTTGTCCACAGACATACATGAAATAGAGATTTTTGTTCCGGGCACGTCACTCAAGGGTTTGCATCCCCTCCAAAGCTTATATCCAAAATCACAGATGACTTATCATCAAAAATGCCTTTTCCTGCTCTAGCTGCCGGCACCTTCATTAGCAACTCTTTAAATTGTTGACCCGCAAAGACTTGGAGCCCTAGGCCAGGCGTGGTGGCGCACGCCTGTAATCCTAGCACTGTGGGAGGCCAAGGTGGGTAGATCCTCTGAACTCAGGAGTTCGAGACCAGACTGAGCAAAAATGAGACCCGAAATAGAAAGAAATTAGCTGGACAACTAAAAAAAAAAAAAATATATATATATATATATATATATAAAATTAGCCAGGCATGGTAGCACGTGCCTGTAGGCCCAGCTACTTGGGAGGCTGAGGCAGGAGGATTGCTTGAGCCCAGGAGTTTGAGGTTGCTGTGAGCAAGGCTGACGCCACAGCACTGGCAACAGGGTGAGACTCTGTCTCAAAAAAAAAAACAAAACACAAAAAAAAAGACTTGGAGCCCCGAGTGGGCAAAGGGTTTGTCACCTGTCGTTGGAGGTGCACTTTTTCAGCTTCCGGGAATTTTATTATCCAGGAGTCTTTTTACCTGGCCCTGTGAATGAATGCATACTTAACCAGTTATTCTTTCTGTGCGTGGGAGGAGCCTTGCTAATGCCAAGAGGGGCGCGTGGGGGGCAGAACTATTGCTAATTTCAACCCAGCTTAGCCAGGTGGTCAAAAGCCTCTAGCGTCTTAGATATATTTCTTTCCAAACTCTGGGTGCAGACGCACGCAGCAGATCTGACTCATGGAAACTTCTGCCGTACAGGAAAGTCTGTCTTCCCCGAGAGAGCCTCTTCAGGCTCAGCTGGAAGACCCCGGACTTCATTTTCTCTAAGTCAAACAAGCGCGTTTGTTTGTTTCTAAGTCAAGTTAACACGGGACTCCAGTGCAACCCTGGGGCCTCTCTCAGGACTGAAGTGTCTTTTTCAACCGCGTGCAGGAGACACGAGGTCACTGAGAGAAACTGTCATGGCTCTGGCCGTCCACCGCGCCAGCTGTGTGCATCTGGGCTCCACAGTGCGGGCCAGCCTGGGAGAGCTGGAAGGAGAGTCGCATGTGGCTTTCACCTTGTGCCTTTGTTTGGTGCCCTGAGGCTGGAGCACGCAGAGTGCTGGCCTTTCTTTTGTAAAGTGGGAGAGGAGTGCCCTGACTGGGAAGGTGGGAAAGGGGAACCTCAGGCCCAGCTCTCTGTTCCCGCCATCCCCACGCTGGAGGAGGTGGGGGCTGTGGCCTCAGGGATGGAGCAGGGAATTGTCAGACTTTGACCTTTCCAGGAAGCTCAATCTGACCTCTCCAGTCCAGTCCCTCATCACAAAGCGAGCTTAGCAAAGTCCAAACTGGCCTTGTCAGAGAGAAAGGAGGTGCCTGTCATTATTGCCCTGGGACAAGAGGCATCTGCCAGGACAGTGCTGTGCAGGCGGGACTGGAAGTCACCTCGCCTGCTCCATGAAGTCCCAGAGAGCAGCCTGTGGCATGGCTTGTGCCCGTGGAGGGTGCCAGGAGGGCTCAGGGCACTCACCTGTGCCCTGGCACCTGCATCGCCAGGGACCTCCCCGCGCCCGGCGGCCAGCCCTGCGTGTGCAGGCTGAGGTCTGGTGCCCAGGCTGCTGGGTCTCTGAGTGACCCACAGACAGGGCAGCTCCAGCAGGACCCAAGGATGCTGGGCAGGGGCCTAGGGGTCCTGGGGCGGGGGGCACGCTGCTCCCTGTTGGCCTGTGATGGGAACCCTGTTTTCTCACTCCCCAACAATTGGGGATTATCCATCCCAATTCACCAGCGAGGGTCCAGAGGCCCAGAGGGGGGTGACTTCCCCAGGTACATGTGGCACGTACCAAGCGGTATCTTAATGGGGAAGTTCTAAAGTCAGCATGGGCAAAGCAAGACCTCATGGAGTCCTTGAGTCAAATGTGTCCTGAAAAGATCCTTCCGGAAGCCAGGTCTCGTCAGATCCTCAGAGGTAGTGTCTCCTCCAGTGTTGGCCTCTTTGGCCGTGTCCGATGTAGCAGGCAGCTTGCCTTTAGGGACCCTGCAGGACAAAAAGCTCTCCGTGCTGCAGGCTGGTCTCCTGCTTGGGGGCGGCTGAGCTGAGCCTCTTAGGGGACAAAGGGCTCCCCCACCCCCTCCTGCCTCCCCCAGGGCTCAGGGCACAGCAGGTGGGACCAGCAGTGGAGAATTCCAACCCCCCACTCGCTATCACCACCATCACTGGCACTGCTGCCATTGGAGGGGGAGCCGTAGGGACCTGTCTGGCCCACTCTGGCTGTGAGATGGGGCATTAGTGCCCTCAGTCTTCCCATCTGTGACATGGGCGATATTCGCACCTCTCAGAGGAGCAGGGTGGGGGTGACGTTAAGAGCTCACCCTGAGGGAGCGGCACCTCGAGCCCATCCTGCCACTCTGACATCGCCCTGCGGGGCCCCACCCATGCCAGTCCGGGTTGCAGGTCCTCCAAGCCGGCCCGAGGGCCATTCCTGGAACTCTGGCCTCGGTGACAGGAGGCCTTTTTCTGCCTCTGCCGCCTGCTCCCTGACATCCCACGCGCCTGCCTCTAAGCCCGAGATGCGGCTTCTAAGCTGGGGCAGACCCGGCCTGCTATTCTGGGGCCTCCTTTCAACTATTTTGGCAAAGACCAAATGGCAGCCTCCTTTAAAATAGACGCTGGGAGCCCAGGGGTCATTCCCTGAGACCCAGGTCAGCCCGGGCCGGCCTTCTCCCGCAGCCCATTCAAGTTAAATACGGCCCCGGCATCTGCCGCTTCCACGAGGGCCCAGCTGAAATTCCGACGGGCCAACGTGTGGCGGAAACCAAAATAAAACCTGGCGGGCCCTGCGAGGTGCCTTCGGCCTCTCAGTTTCACAGCCCCGCTCGTACTTCCTTCGGGAAGGCGTGAGGCTGGCTGGGGAGGTGTCCCAAGCAGCCGAGGGAACAGGAGTGCGCCGGCCCGGCCACCCCACGGATGCCTATCTGCACGGAGAAGTCCCCTGCTCAGAAACCCACGCGGGACAATTGTCCTGAGGCCCGGGGGCCCCTCGCTGCGGCCGAGTCCCCTTCGTTAGAAGCAGCTTTCTAACGAAAGAGTCCACTTCCTCCTGCTTTTCGTGGCCAGACAAACCGTTTGCTCACCTAGAATTGGGGGGACCCTTTAATAGAACAGACACATAATGAATGGGGAAACTTAAAAAAAAAACAGAAACAGCTCCCAACAAAGCGCTATAACCTCAGATTTGACCAAAGAGAGGGTGCCACATTCTAAAAGCAACACCCAGCAGAGGGCCCACGTGTTGTCCTGACCACCCACCAGCCGCGAAACCAAAGGGTCCCTCCCTGCGGCACAGGCGGTCCCACTGAATGTTTTGCTGTCCGCGGCGGCCCTCCTCCACGTTCTGACGTGAGGACAAGGCTGCACTATGGTGTCAAGGGGGCCCGGCCCCAAGACAACAGGTCAGGGGCAGCAGTGGGAGCTGGGGGCCTTGCCAGCCCCCGAGCAGCGGGAGTGGACGCTCAGCAGCCTTGGGAGGCCGGAGCCAGCCTAGACCAGCGGCCGTGAGCTCAGGAATGACCTCCCTCTCTAATGGCCTTGCGAGGGTGGCGCGGCCGCCGTCTAGGAAGTATGCTGCCCACCTCGAAGCCCAGTAAGTCATTCAACAAACACCAGCTGCTCTTCTGCAGGCTCCGTTCCAGACACTGGGGGCTGTGGCAGAAATGCCACCGTTCCCACCTTGGTGGGGCTGACATTCCAAAGGGAGGAGCAAGGGGTGACCCGTGGGGTGAGGATTAAGAACGACGACCTAACGTCCTACAGGTGTGTCTGAAGGAGTCCGGGGGCCCCTGGTCCAGTCTGGGGCCCAGGGAGGTGTCCCCCAGGAAGTGGCGTCTGGTCAACCTGGAGCTGGGACTGGGTGGGGAGGGTGAGGTAGGCAGAGAGCACAGCAGGTGCGAGGGCCTGGAGGGGACACACGGGCCGCCTCGCCTGGGAAGAGCCGGCAGCCCAGGGGCCCAGCCCAGAGGCCAAGAGGCTGTGGCAGGGGTGGCAGGGGTGGCAGGGCCTCAGATAGGCCGGCTGGCGCGTGCGGCTGGGACTCCATCAGCTTTGTGTTGAATGCAGAGCTTTCTGGTCGCTGCGAGCATTTGCCAGGTGGGGCAAAGGTGCGAGCTGCTGGCATAAACCCTCCGTGAAACCCGGCCCTGGCTTCGAGACGTAGAGACCCGTATTGCGCAGGTCATCAGAGAGGACAGAGGCGACACAGGGACACAAGCCCCGCACACGGGAACCATCGTCGTCGTCCCGGCCAAACCGCCTGGGAGCAGGATGCGGGCGCCCGTGACCCTGTCCCTCTCACTTTGCCCTGCGGCCCTGCCCAGCTCCACGCCGGTAGTACCCTCCGGTGACTCCTCAGAGTCTTCCCAAAGCAGTTTCCGCGGGAGCACCAGCCTCTTTTTGCACTGTACCTCGCTGGTGTGTGTGTTATAATTCATTTACTTTTCTGGCCGTCTTACAAGTCCAAGGAACCCAAGCTGGCTTGGGAAGGAACCTGGCCGACTGCCACTGGCCCGGGGGTGTCCCCGTGTGCAGCGGCCAAGGGCATCGCCCGGCCAATCTACGAGAGCAGGTCACCGGCCTGGTGCGTCCGAGGTGGGGGTTGACTGGCTGAGGCTGTCTGGGTGCCACACGCACATCGAGAACTGCTTTTGCCACGATTTTAGAAGCGACCACGTGGTCTACTGAGCTGGGGGGAGCTCTGCTTTGTTCTTCGCTTGCTGTGTGACCATGGGCAGGTCACTTTCCTTCTCTGATCCTTAGTCCCGCCGACCTTTGTGGCGAGGCTCTAATAAGAACATGCGCGAGGAAGGCAGAGAGTCCTGTGCCTGGGCTGGCTGCGTGCTCTGACCTCTGTTGGCACCTTTAGGAGCAGGTGGGCGTCCGCGGGGGCAGGCCCTGCACTGGATCTCCGCAGAGGGCCGCGGGGCCAGGGGGTTTCCTCTTCAGCACAGACCGTGTGCTCCGGGCCGGGGCAGAGCAGGCTCCGGCACCCTTGTCACAGCCCAGCCCCTCACCGCTGACCCTGTTTCCCAGAACGCGGGGCTCGCGCCGTGGGGGAAGGCCGCGGACCGCCGCCAAGTCAGCGCTGCTGCTGTCTAGGGTGCCGCCAGGGCCGGAGGATGTTTGGTTTCTCACGAGCCACTGCGGTCCCAGGGGACGGGCTGCTGGGCTCAGGGGACGTGGACACGCCAGAGGCAGTGGTGGCCGTGGCAGTCGGGAGGGGCCCAGCCTCCGTCCATCTTGATCCCCGGGCCAGGAATGCAGCCACAGAGAGGCCCATGGGACACGGGACCGGATGAGGCCCCGGGAGGTCCTGGGGGAGGGGCTGCTTCCTCTGGGCCCCGCTTCTGCCACCGCACAAAGGACGGGGGTCACGGTGAGTGGCCCCCACAAGGGCAGGCGAGGGGACACTGGACAGGCCACACCCTCCAGGTGGCCCCTGAGAGAGGCTCCAGAAGCCTCTCTGGCTTCTCGGTCTCCGTCTACACGACACCCAGCGTTGGGCCCGCCGGGCGCGGCCAAGGCCGCGGTAAATATTTATCTGCCCAACGGGCAGACGGCTCGTCCCCGCGCAGTGAATACGCTCTGCCATTTTCCCACAGCAGCACGAGGCCCCTGCGAACGCCACCACTTCTGCGGGGGGCCGGCTAGGACGCGCCCCGGCTCGTTTCAGCGCTCCGCCCGTTTCTCACGCTAGGCCGGGCCTCCAAGCCTAGTCCTGCTCTAAACAACGCTGTCCGGAACATCTCCGTGCATAAAAGATTCTTCCCCCTGTATTCGGGATGTGATCTTCAGAAGCAGAATCTCTGGATTCCGGCGAGAAATTTCAGGCTATAAATTCATGGTCTGCAACAGTACGAGTTTATATAGTTAACGACGCATTGCACGTTCTGTGCATGCAACACAATACCACACCCGCCCTGCACTATGTCAGGGTCGTGTGTCGACACAAACCCCGGTGTGTGCCGGCTGACAGCAGTGGGGAGGCGGCCGCCGGTTTAACCACGTCCTCATCAGCAGTGGGTAAGCTGTGTGTTTGCTTTCGTTTTTTTCCTGCCAGTCTTTTTTAATTTGACAGGCAAGCGAGGATGCTTGACTTTTATTTATTTATTTATTTTTATTTCAGCATATTATGGGGGTACAGACGTTAAGGTTACATACCTTGCCCTTGTCTCCCCTCTGGAGTCAGAGCTTCCAGCGTGTCCATCCCCCAGACGGTGCACATCACACTTGCCATGTATGTAAATACCCATCCCCTCCTCCCCCCTCCCACCTGCCCGACACCCGATAAATGTTTGTTTGTTTTTTTTTTTAACATTTTGGTTACATTTTATATCTTTGCCTCTAGCTAGCAAGGGTTAGTGGCATGCCCTTCCCCTCCACGATGCTCTCCACATCCCTCAGATGTGGGTCTACCCCCCAACCCCCGAATCCCTGGTGAACACCACCACCACCCTTTGAGCACCACAGTGTTAATCAGTCAGTACCAATTTGATGGCGAGTACATGTGGAGCTCATTATTCTGATCTTGTGTCACCTCACTTTGGATAATGGGCTCAAGCTCTATCCAGGATAATATAAGCGGCGCTATCTCACTGTCATTTCTTAGAATTGAGTAATATTCCGTTGTAAACATATACCAAATTTTAATAATCCACTCATGAATTGATGGGCACTTGGGTTGTTTGTACGTCCTTGCAACAATGAATTGTGCTGCCATAAACATTCAGGTACAGATGTCATTATAATAGAATGTCTTATGCTCTTTTGGGTAGATGCCTAATAATGCTATTGCTGGGTCGAATGGTGTTTCTATTTTTAGCTCTTTGAGATATCTCCAAATTCTTTTCCACAAAGGTTGCACTAATTTGCAGTCCCATCAGCAGTGTAAGAGTGTTCCTGTATCTCCACATCCTCGCCAGTATTTGTTGTTTAGGGATTTCTTGATACGAGCAATCTCACTGGGGTTAGATGATGTCTCCTTGAGGTTTTGATTTGCATTTCTCTAATGATTAATGATGTTGAGCATTTTTAAATATGTTTGCTGGCCATTATTCTGCCTTCTTTAGAAAAGTTTCTGTTCATTTCCATTGCCCATTTCTTGATGGGGTTGTTTGATTTTTGACTTTTGTTTTTTAATAGATCCGAATACATTTTTATTTTAAAACAGTTGTAGGTTTCTAGAAAAGCTATGGAGATAGTGCAAGTTCCTGCCCATCCCACACCAGTGTCCCCTGCTATTAATATCTTGCCTCACCGTGGTGCATTTGTGACAATTACTGAACCAATATCGATACAATGCTATTAACGACAGTCCATACTTGATACAGATCTCCTCAGTTTTTACCTGATGTCCCGGATCCCATCTAGAACAGCCCAGCACATGTCCTCGTGTCACCGTAGGCTCTCCTCGGCTGTGACAGTCCCTTAGACTTGCTCTGTTTTGATGCCGCTTCCAGGCAGCACTTGCATTTTAGTAACACACCTAAGACGACTGCCAGGGCTGAGTATGTCTCCATCTCCGGGGCTTGCTCTGCTGTTGGAGCTTCCTCATCTGCGGCCCGCCCTTATCCCCTGGGGTCTGATAGAATCCGAGGACTCTGGACGGTAAGCCGGGACCCCTCCTGCCGAGGCCGGCTCAGCTGCCCACACGCACGAATCTGTGTTCCCTCCCCTGGGTACTGACGATGGGCTTTCCAGCAGGTGGGAGCTGGGGCTGGTGAGCAGCTCCCCGGCTCTGCGGGAGACCTGGGGGTGGGCTGGGGGAGGAGGGATGCAGAAACCTTGGGCCCGGGGTGGCTGCTGGAGCGTCACAGGCAGCCAGTTGAAAGCAGCGAGGGCCTCCTTCCCGGGGCAGGCCAAAGGCGCGTCCCCCAGCCCAGTACATAGGGGCCTCGGCACCTTAGAGCCGCAGCCACAGGCTCAGCCCCCAGCTGCACGTGGAACAAAACTCGGAGTCCCTGGTGCGGCAATGCAAGCGCGGCAATGCAAGAGCAGGCCCAGCCCGCCTCCTCCCACCCCTCGCCCCTCTGCCCTGCTCCGGGCAGCCTCACCACCGGGCTGGCTGCCAGGGCCGGTGCTAGGACGTTCCCCACCCCGGGGCTGCTGCCACTGCTGGGCACCCTCCTAGCAGGGTGGCTCCCCCTTGTCACTCACATCTTGGCTTAGACACCACCCCCAGCAGGCCTTCCTGCCCAAGGCTTCCCTTCGCCCCTGCCGCCTCACGCCCTAGCCCACCCCGAGGCTGGCTCAGAAGGGGCTGTCTGTTTCCTGCACCGCCCGGGTGCCTCGCTGCTGCTGGCCGCACAGTCGGGGCCAGGCCTGTCCCACTCTCCTCTCCTGGCCCGGGCCAGCGCTGGGCTGGCCCCAAGAGGAGGGCAGTGAGCGGAGAAGGACGCGGGCAGGGGGTGTGGATGGCACCGTGCAGGTCTTCCCCACCATCGGGCAGACAGCACCACCTGCTGCTGGAAGCAGCTGGGCCGTGTAGCCACCGAACATCCTCGTGGGCAGGGGACTCTGGGCAGGGTCAGCAGGGGGCACAGCAGGAGTGGCCTGGAACAGGGCCATGAGGAGTTTCCGCGTGAAGAAGGGTCCACCTCCCCTTGCTCAGGAGTGCAGTCCCAGCTCCACGCCACTCGGCAGCGTCCCCAGGCCGCCCGCTCCAGCTCTGCCAGGGACCCGCCCGGCCCCTCCAGCAGGCATCCGATCCGGGCTGGAGCCCATGGCCTCCTGCCCAGAGACCCTAAGCCCTTCTCTCCCGGCTCTCGCATCCTGCCTGGCTCCCTGGGGGGTCGGGGGATGGGCAGGGATGGGCAGCCCCGCTTTACAGAAGAAACGGGGGATCCAAGGGACAAAGGGACCCCCCCAATTTGCATAGAGGCAAGAGATAGAGCCAGGTATGAACTGGGCTATGTCTGACTGCTCGGCCTTGGCTCTAACCATTGAGACCTGGCGCTGCGTGACCTCGGGCAGACAGCTTCACCTCTCTGAGCCGTTCCCTCGTTGGCAACAAGGGGGTGATGTAAGGGCACACACCTCCCAGGATGGTCGTGAGGCTCGAGCGAGAGCGCAGCCAGGGCTCTGGGAGGCAAGCCCGTGTGGGCCGTTAGCTGCAGCCTCCGGACGGCGCCCATTCCCTGTCCAGCCCCGCCCGCCCCCCGCACCACGCCAAGGCCGCCCAGAGAGCAAGGCGGGAAGCTGACTTCTGAGAGCCGGTCCCCGTCTTCCTTAGGCCAGCAAGAGTCCAGGACCTCAGCTCTGGGCCCCCCAAACCTGACCTCCACCCCGTGGGGTCTCCAGGCGGGTTGAGCACAGGTGGCGCCGGCCAGCAGGGTCGGGGGCTCAAGCCTGGGCTCGACTGAGAGTGGGAGGTCATGCTCGGGGACGGAGAGCTGCCTGGTCCCCTCTGCTGGGGAGAGGCCACTCGGCTGGAGCCACAGTCCACGGGGGCCTGGCTCGGACGCAAGCCCCGCTGTGCTCAGCGCTGGCCCCGGCCAGCCTCCTCCTGCAGCCTCCGCAGGGAGGGCTGTGTGGACATCAGGCCCCCAGGACGGTGCAGACGCCACCATCGCCTGTGCTGTCACCGAGGGAGGAGCTGAGTGTCTGGCAGGAGGCTCGAGCCCAGCGCTCACCACGCTGTGGGAGCAGGGTAAGTAGCTCCACTTCCAGTGCTCAGCGAAGGGTCGTCTCGGCAGAACGTGCGGCCTGAGTCCTGTGCCTGCTGTGCCACCACCATGGGTCTGTGGGCTCCCAAGGCTCCCCACTCCCTCAGGCTGTGGTTCCGAGGAAGGTGCTGGCCTGGCTGACGCCCCTTTAAGTGGCCTGGGTGGGGGCGGGAATGACAGGTGAGGGCACCAGCCTGGAGGCGCTGCCTCTGCCCAGCCGGGGCTCTGGTGACAGCCTCGGTGGGGCCCGTCGGGCTCTGGCTAGGGAAGCTCTGGGGCTCAGAGTGGGACCAGCCGGGACCAGGGGCCCCCAGCAGGTGCCCTCTGGCTGAGCGGGCAATGGCCTCAGCACCGCTCTTCCAGCAGAGCGGGCGGCCAGTGCGCCGAGCATCCTCCTCCTGTGTCCTCAGCCTTTGAAGAAGACACCAGGGAAAAAGAACGTAATGGCCCCGGGACGCACACGAGTGGGCGAGGAACTGTGGTGCCTACTCTAGGGAGGGCTATGGCAGAGACCCCCAAGATCCTTTCTCTCTTTTCTCCTTGGTAACGGAAATCCTCAGTTTTGCCTGGCACTTGGCTGCATGGCATAGAAACTACATTTCCCAGCTTCCCTTGCAGCTTCGGAGTAGCCATGTGGCTAAAGTGTGACCAGTGGGAGGTAAGCAACAGCAGCAGGTGTGGCTTCTAGGAGATGACCTTTGAGGATGGGGATAAGCCTGTCCCCATGCTGCTGGATGAAATGTGGATGGGATGACTGGAGCCTAAGGAGCTGTTTTGTACCATGAGGGCAAATTTCTATGACAAGTATGGAGGAGTAAGATAGAGGAACCTGGATCTCTGATGAGTGTGGAATAGCCTCATCACCCTGGACCTCCTTTATGTGAGAACTATATGTTTTTTACCTTGTCTAAAGCTGAACCGTAGGCCAGGCATGGTGGCTCATGTCTGTAATCTGAGCACTCCTGGAGGCCAAGGCAGGAGGATCAATCAAGTCAGGAGCTCAAAG